>OZ012739.1:258919633-259189982 GCA_963859935.3 Lathyrus sativus
TCGTCTTTGATATCTTTGAGAGAGGTGTACTCGGTGAGCTTAAACGTTCACCCAAGTATAGTGGCGGAGAACGACACATTTACGACATACCAATAAATTTTTATTTGTGACATTTGAAACATTTTGAGTTTGTGTGAAATATAGCACTAGAACACCTAAATTTATAGAAGACAAAGATCAATTTGGACCATTCATTAACTGCCACATTGATTCTAGAGATATATCTTCAAAAACGCACCCTATTATCTTGTTCTGGAGATACATCTCTGGAACTTCTCCTGAACCAGAACCACACTAGAACCATATAACATAACTGTTTTTTTTTTCAATTACAAAAAACATAAATGTTGTAATTGGGAATTTAAACACAACATAAAAATAAAATATGAAGAAAAAGGTGAATATATAACACTTCATTTATATTGAGACACAACTACATATAATTATTTGTCCGGTAAAACAAGAAATCTAAGCGAATCGAATTATATGTTGCCGACTAAATCTATGGGTTGTACCCACTTGGACTTTGGTGCATTCGATTCTTTTTCAATATTGTTCAATCTCTCGAATTCTTGCATCATTTCCATAAAATGATTCGGCCACATCTCGACTTTTGCGATTGAATGAGCCATTCACTCCAATTATGTAATTGGTTTGGGGCATCCCAATTTCAAGTAAACTTGAACAAAAGGACTTGATTTTGAAAGTCATCCAATACACATGATACAATCATTTGAATTTTGGGATGGGGCAGCGCGTAGTAGAAAAAAGGTTTCCAAAAAACCGTAATATGTCAAGTCAATACACACTCTATAATATGGACATGCTATTAGATGACCCATATTAGGAAATCTCATCAATTTTGCCTCCGGTGCCAGACCGCTCAAACAAGGAACAAGAGACTCATAAACCGCATTGATTTTTTCTTTATTTTCGTACAGTCGTGTGTACGATTATTTATGCGTCTTCAATTCATGGATAATTTGATATCGAACAAGTTTCTGACTAACTTCTCCTTTACCGAGTAAATCTGAAACAGCTATGTAACCGCAATTACTGTCCCAGACAACATTGACGATCGACTCGATATATATATGCATAAAAACCGATATCTCGTGAATGAATGGAATCTTCGGTGGAAGAGGTACCATATGTAGTTTTCTAATGCAGGCTCCTTTCACAATACGTTTTTGAGATTTTGGAGTCGGTGACTCAGGAAAAACTTTATCAACATGTTCAAAATATGAAGGAGAAAATGTAGTCGAGTTGTCATTCGATGTAGGCTTCATTTTCTTCATAGCTACTTTATTTTTTGACTGGTTGAGAAGGCGGTTTCATTTTATGGTTTTGGGATAGGCAATCTTCCTCAATTATTTTTTGATGTGGAGTTTCATGTTGTCATCGTCCTTCTAAAATCTTTCTTGTATCACTTCTCATTTGGTAAAAATAGAGATATCTGATTTCACGTCACCCATGCATCCATCATCATCAAACCTAAGTTTCTTCCAATGAGAGAAAACATCATCCATTCTTATTGGTTCACCAAGTTTCACCTTTTCAAAAATAGTACAAGCACATGGGAGACCATATGTTTTCACAATAATGGATTAATATTTTGCACTATTGGAGCCTACATTATCAACTTGTTTAGCCTCGTGAAAATATAGTTCAAACCCACCCAAAAAATGTTACTAACCAACTGAGAATATAAAGTGTCTTCTTTAAATCTGTGTTTCAAAACCGTGATGCTCTGACCAAATGTTGTTTGTATCTCATTATGATGGTTATGAATCATGTGGTTTACAGAGTCTCAGTCTCTACACAAATCCTCCTTACTATTTCTCAACCAAATTTTCAAAGGAGCATGGGTCTACCTAACTCTATTCGTAGTTATATTTCCAAGGTTTCTAACATTATCAGTCCTCGCACAAGCTATTTTCTCCTTCACTTGATCAAGAAATGTCGTTTCAAAATATTTCAACAAATCTAGATACTTTTCACACACTTTTCAGAAATGAATAACGGAATCGGCATATAGTTCTTTTGTGGAAGAATTTATTATACAATTCCATGCATCCATAATTTTTTCCACAATGACACTCTCCTTCACCAATTTTCCACCTTCGAACTCTATTTGCTATGTCCCAACCACGAGTTTAACATGACTTCTCACATTCTTTGTTATGTGATACTTATAAAGTAATGCATAAGAAGAAGGAAATACCTCTACAACCGAATTCATCAACGCGATATCACGGTCGGCAACAATTGCTTTAGGCATCTCACATTGGACCTTCAAAAGTGACTGACACACCTCTAATACGCAAGTAAAATTGTCCTCTTTTTCACACTCAAGAAACTCAAAACAAAAAGAATATGTCTTCTCAGTTTATGTTACACCAACCATCTCAAATAATGGAAGTCTAAACTAGTTAGTCTTGTAGGTTGAATCAAGTAATGGCACCGCAGGAAATATGTTGAACAACTTTACCGAATCAAGATGAGTGTGAAAAATATCTCTAATCGTAACTCCATTATCACACGTTCGATATCTGGACATGTAACTATTATCATCCAATAGTTACAAGAGTTGTTGCATCTCAGTTTTATCCCCCTAAGCGCCTTGTTAGTGAGGTACCAAATGTTATAAACTTGCTTAATATTTGTTATATTGTCGGATTGTTTCCGTTTCAATGTTGCAAGTAAATTTTTCGGTTGAACAAGATTCAATGTCATGTCAATAATACATTCCTTCTCTTCCGGATTGAGCCGACATACACTAGGATGACCGAATAATTTTAAACACGAGTCATGGTTATGCAAACCATATATCACATTAAATCTCCAATTTTTGTTTGCCAACAGGTAACCACGAAGCTTAAACGAACACTCATATTTTCTATTACCTGTGGCGTCTCTTTTAAAATTCTAGAGACGAGTTTTATATTTCCCGCTGCTTTCGCACACCATTGTACAAAGTTGTGTCTTCTATTTGAACCATTATCGGACCTTTTGGTAACCACACCAAATCCAAGTTTAGAGGCCTCCATACGAATCCATTCAAGCATTTGATCACGAGATTCAAACTCTTACTTGTGTTTAAAGTTGTTGTCAACATCAACCGCCTTCACAACAACGCGTTGAACATTCAAAGAAACAACGTTCGGAGAAATAACTTGTTTTGGAAAAACATCGTGGTGCACCATATCTATAGAAAATAATAAAAACAACAACACAACATTAGTTCAACTACTGCTGCAGAATGACTGGAAAAATGAACACAAACAACTTCTAAAAATGCATCTCCGGACAAGTTCATATACGTTACAGAGATACATTTTTGGACATATCATAAATTTTTTCAGAAAAAATTGATGATTAATCTGAGCAATGTAGAGGGAAAAGAACAATCTTTACCTGAAATTCTATCTTCTTTTGCTCCCCTGATATATGTTGAACCAAAACAGTGGAGATATAGAATGAAAAATGAATTAAAAATGAATGTGCTTTAAGGTGAAGGTTTGGTTGAGAATGAAGTATGACAACAATGGAAGAGTGATCATGCAAGTGGTAGCAATATCAAATATTTTCGAAGATGCATCTCCGGAAATATCTGGCATGCAAAGGTGACAGGAAATTTAAAAAATGTTGCCCTTAAATTCGGAGATGCATCTCTGAAATATCTACTGAACTGAACAATTAAAATGTTTTTCTTAAAATGCTCTGTAGATATATCTCTGGAATATCTATTGAACTAAACAATTGAAATAGTTTTTTTTTAAAACTGTTTCAGATATATATCTCTGGAATAAAACTAACCCAATATATGAGGTGTAACTCATAATGACCTTGGTCGAGTATGTAAAAGATGCGTCCATAGATATATTTCTAGATCGAGAGACATTGTAAAAATTCTTACGGTGCATTAGAAACATCTAGAAGAGAAAATTAAACTTTCAAATAAAAAATGAGAATTAATAAGAACTCATAAAATGAACTCAATGGAGTTTAATGTGACTGATCTACTTGAATTTCTATCTGCATTAAATCCATTCAATCCACTTATCCACTTATATGATATATTACATCAAAAAATTAATGTAGTTTATTGTTCTAATTTAAAAAAATATATTAAATTTTTATCTAATCAAATCAAACCTATTATATAAAGAAATGATAATTATTTGTTCTAATTTATTAAAAAAAAAATTATGCTTTTTTATATTCTAATCTAATTTATTATATAAAGATATATTAAATCAAATTTTTTATCTAGTTTATTGTTCTAATTTAGAAAAAAATCATGAATTTTACATTTTTATCTAATCAAATATAATTTTGTTTGAATACAAATTTTATATTAAATTTTATCAATTATCAAAACAATGCTAAATAACAATTTCAATATAAAACAGTTATAGTTTATAGCTATTATTTTTCTATTAGAGAAAGGATATAAATTAATGTAATAATATATTTGTTTTTTAATTTTACTTTATTTAATTATATTTTACTATATAATTATGACATGTATTTAATTGAAAAAATTGTTAACCGTAAATAAATTTAAGAGAATGTTAAACCGAAACTTAATTACCTCTTTTTAAATCTTGAATGATTAAATAATATTAAGTTGTTTTTGCATGTTTTTCTAAATATTTGTAGCAAGCATAAAATGTTAAAATATCTCATTTATTATAAGTAGGAATATGGATCATGGGAGAGTTTCACTTGTTTCATTTACAATTTAAAACACATATTCTCTCCTTTTAAAATTAAATGTTCTTGACATAAATTTTTATTGAAACTTCTGCACTTAAATTTCATTGCAATTTTAAATAGTTTCAAACCCAAACAATTATTGAGCACTTGTGTTACATGTTGAGAATTGTTTACTTGAAGGAGAAGATTAATCCAAGTGATTGATACAATGCTACAACTTCAAAATACTTGAATAAAAAATTCAGATTAGTGTTGATTTCCTTGTTGTTTAGGATTATTAGATATAAGAGAGTGCTTAAGGGAGGATTATCCTCTTATTTCACTTTATATAATCATAAGGGGATTGTCCTTATTGATTGTTAGGATCTTCTGTATAGTGACTAGGATAGCTTGTATAAAATCCAAACAAGAAAGTAAAATCTCTTACTGCATTAGGGGACCGGAGTACTCTCAGATTGTGACGGGAACCAGGATATATCATTGTGTCATTAATCTTTCTGCACTTTACCATTTTCTCCACTTAACAACCAACCGAAAAAAATTATCACATCTAAGCCTAAAACTGAAAAAAAAAACATTAATGAACCTAATCCCCCCCCCCCCCCCCCCTCCCTTTTTAGGTGCAATCCCTTGGTTACTACTTTGAGTCTAAGTCTTTATTTCGGTGACATAGTCATGTTATATAGTCATTTGACTTGAAAGATTAATTATTTCCGCTCTCTTTGACATTAGATAGAAAAAATTATTTTCCTTATTTGATGGAAAATAATAAATTTGAGGTTGCTCTTAGAAGTTAGCAATTTTTTAAGTTTGAGGTTTCTATATTAGGAAAGTTAGTCAAAAAGAAAGAAAAATAATATAAGAAGTTAAAAATGACTTCTTAAGAAAAATTGTGGAAAAGAAAAATAAACATAAGACAAACAAAACGAAATCCCTAGAATCAAATATTAAGAAATGTGTGATTTCAAAGGAATTCACTACTACAAAAAAAGCTATTTAATAGCGTTTTTTTTGTTTTTTGATAGCGCTTAAAAGCGCTATTAACCAAGCCGCTATTGTAAAACAAAATTTTTGATAGCGCTTTAAAAGCGCTATTATAGTACTGGTAATTAATAGTGTTTTTCCAAAAGCGCTATTATAGTACCGGTATTTAATAACATTTTTCCAAAAGCGCTATCATAAGACACATATTAGATGGCACTTTCAAACAAATCGCTATTATAGCACCGATAATTGATAACGCGAAATCGTATATATATAATGACGTATTTTTTTACTAATCTGTGACCGTTTTCACTCCGATTTCGGATATTTCCACATTATTTGTCCAGTATTTTGCAGGTATTCAAAGTCCATGCTCAAATGGAGCAAGATGAAGAAAACAAGCATTTACAGGTGAAAACCAGGTGAAAAACAGGCCAAAGACAGCAAAAATGAGTTTTGCTGATGTGACGACCGTCACAAGGGTGTGACGACCGTCATACGTGTTACGACCATCACAGGTCCATGACGACCGTCATGGAATTAAAATGCAGAAATGCTGCACGTGTTGTGAAGTGCTTGAAAATGCCAAAAAGGAGTGAACCATTAACTTCTATATTTTCTGAGATCAATCCCACTCTCTGAGGAAATTAACCGTTGGAAATTTCATCTATAAAAGAGAGGAAGCTGGTACCAAGAAGCGGAGCCGCATTGAAGAGACGAAGTGCTGCCAATTTACTTTCAGAGCAATTTTCAGTTTCCCATTTTCTTATCGTTATATTGTTTTCTTTTTCTTTCTTTCCTTACCATTGTTGTTTTACTTTCCCAATTCTATTCTGTACGAGTAATTGGAATAAAGACTAAATCTTGCCGTCATTTCGGAGGATTTCCCAAAAGCCAATCGAATTGTTTACAGGTTCTTATTTTAATCGTTAATTGATTTCCATTTCCCATTATAATGCATATTATTATTTTCTGCCATTATTTACGTGTTGTTAATTTACATTCCATGTCTGGCTAAATCTTAAGTAATCGGTATGTAATAAGTAATCAGATGGGATTCGATAATTAACCAGTGTATACCTTCCTTTTCAAAACTTATTTATGGCTTCAGTTTTTAAATCGATTTTTCTAAAGTAAATGTTCGTCGCGACAACGAGAACTTATTTAAAAGCATTTTTGCCCCGACAGCGGGAAATTCATAAAGGTACGAACCAACAAGCGACAACTGAGATTAAGTCCGAATAGTAAAAACTAAGCATTCATTTTAAAAACAGCGACAGCGCTTTAAAAGGAATTAGAACTTAATGGTTTTCAAAAAGTAATTTTAACCCCGAACGGGATAGCGACAACATACATTCTGCCTTAGAGTTGCGACTAGCGTCAACAACCATCGTGAGACAAAGGTCTTTAAACCGTCATTTTCTTATTAAACTATTTTTGAAAACATAAAAACACCGGTAACTTGTCGAATCCTTGAAGAACTAACATATTACATACCGATTCAAGCATTTATACCTTAAGTAACGCTTTAGTTCCCTTATAGTTTACGCACTTATTTTGCTTTTATTCCCCTAAAACATTACCAACCTAGCTAAACACAGTAACACCCGAAAATACTAGCTTGATTACGAGTCCCTGTGGGATCGATATCTATTATTACTACGCGATAGACTGTGCACTTGCAGTTAATTCAGTTAGACATAGAAAGTCACGATCAAGTTTTTGGCGCCGTTGCCGGGGACCCGTTTAGTCAATAGTGTAATCCTTTGTTACACAGTATAGACTAGGTTAACTATTTTCTTTCCCTCTACTCGTTCTTCGACTGTATGCCAAGTACTCGCTCACAAGGCGACATCTTACAACCTACAATCGCCGAACTAGAGCGCTTCTTACATTTAAGAAGGCGCATCCTCGAATATCAACGAAAACACAATATTCCTGATCTTCTAGCTCATCCTCCTGTTGAAGAAGCAAAGATGGCTGAAGGACCTCAGAACAAACCGCTGAAGGACTACGCTACACCCTCTCAGTTGGAACCTCGAAGTAACATTGTTGCCCCAGCTATAAATCAAAACGATTTCGAACTAAAACCGTCATTGCTGTCAGCTGTACAACAAAATCAATTCTCAGGAAATGCAACTGAGGATCCGAACGAACACTTAACGAAGTTTGTGCAATATGCAGACACAGTGAACGCAAATGGAGTAACTCCAGACGCGATAAGACTTCGTCTTTTTCCTTTCTCTCTTAGAGATAGAGCTTGGACATGGTTATAATCCTTACCATCCAACTCCGTTACGACGTGGGAACAGTTGAAGAACGTTTTCTTAGCGAGATATTTTCTGCCAAGCAAAACTGCTATGCTTAGAGCTCAAATCAACGGATTTCGACAAAAAGATACTGAATCTCTCTACGAAGCGTGGGAAAGGTTCAAAGATATGATGAGAGCATGTCCTCACCACAGTTTAGAAGACTGGGTGACGACCCATACTTTCTACAATGGGCTTCTGTATAACACCAGATTAACGGTAGACGCATCCGCGGGCGGTGCACTTATGGATAAGCCATACGACGAAGCCTATCAACTTATCGAAAACATGTCTCAGAACCACTGCCAATGGGGAGGTGAAAGAACTCAAGCAGAGAAACCCGCAGTGAAAGGTGGGATGTACGAGATCAGCAGTCTTGAAAAGTTCAACGCTAAGGTAGATGCTCTAGTGCAGAAAATCGACAGCCTGACCGTTACCCCAACTGCAACCGTAGCTGCTGTAACTCCAAATTGTGAGTTATATGGAATTGCCACTCATAATGCGCCTGAGTGCCCATTATTGGCAGGAATCCCACCAGACCAAGTAAACTACGCTCAAGGAAATCCTTACACAAATACTTACAACCCAAGATGGAGGAACCACCCAAACTTTTCCTACAAGAGCGATAATGCCCTGCAAGCACCCGCTGCTCCGCCAGGATATCAGAAATCAACCGCTGCTACCCAGACTGCCCCTAGGAAATCAAACCTCGAAGTGATGATGGAAAAATTCATAGCTACTCAAGCTCAAACAAATAAAGAATTCCTGAATCAAAACATACACACTAGCGAGCAAATTAAACAGCTGACCGGAAAAGTAGACGCTTTAGCCACCCACAATAAAATGCTCGAAACACAGATATCACAAGTGGCTCAACAACAAGCCTCTACAGCCGCGCTAGCTGGAACATTTCCAGGCCAGCCAGAACCTAATCCAAAAGGTCATGCAAACGCTGTCATATTGAGAAGTGGAAAAGAATTGGAAGGCCCAACAGATCCTAGGAATGAAGATTTAGTCATGCATCAGAAATCTGATAAACAAACAGAAAAGGAGTCTGAAACAGAAAAGAAGGAATGTGACGAGCAAAAGGCCGCCAAAGATGAAAACTCATATGTGCCTCCAGCTCCATATAAACCACCTATCCCTTATCCTCAAAGATTAATAAACTCCAAAACTTCAGGACAATTTAAGAAATTTGTTGAACTTCTGAAACAACTAAACATCACTATTCCTTTCACAGAAGCGATAACTCAAATGCCGTCATACGCTAAGTTTCTTAAAGAAATCTTGTCTAATAAAAGGAAAATAGAGAATAATGAAACAGTTACACTTACTGCCGAATGTAGCGCAATCATCCAAAACAACATGCCTCCTAAACTAAAAGACCCAGGTAGTTTCTCCATACCCTGCTGTTAGAACACAGATTGGTTCTTAATAATATCTCTATGTTTTGATGATAACTATTATGAAATTTTGTAATTAAGAACTATATACTCTAAAATTTGCTTAAGAATGTTTGCTGCAGATATTAAAGTAAATATCACTCCAGAAGCAAATCAGATCTGAACATAAGAAATATGCAAGGCTCTGAAGCATCAGAAGCATTCCTTAGAAGATTCTGAATGCTGCTATCAGAAGATTCTGAGTGTTGCCTCCAGAAGGATTTGAAGCAGAAGCTCCAGAAGAATCTGAAGCAAGTCAGAAGCATCTGAACCAATGAAGAATTCTGTATGAAGAGTTTTCAAGCATAGTTACTTCAGAAGACTCTGAGAGTACTAACGCTTCCAGTACTGAGGATCTGACCCAAAACTCTGATATGAACTTATACACGCTAAAAGCACACTTGCTGCAAAGACTCTGATTCAGCAAAACTCTGATCAACATCAGAAGGCTCTGATCAAATTAGACTCTGATGATTATTGCTGAAAATTGTTGAAGAAGAATTCAAAGATTATGTCCGTTGGAATATCCAAACGACTCTTTCCTTATTTATGCTAGACACAAGAACACAGACAAAAAGGATTTCTCTATGCTTTCTTCTTCTAGGAAAGGTCACTTGATGTGAAGACAAAAAGGGCTCAGACCTTTTGGTACACACTTCTCAACGTGAAAAAACTCTTGGATCACTGTGCCTATAAAAGCAAGTCTCCACTCATCTTCTTCAGTTGACGAAACACTTGAAAAGAATTCATTATCAAAGCTCTCATACAACTCATATATTCTTTCTAGAATTATTTCTTTGTTCTTAATCTTAAGTGAAAAATCACAGTTGTGATAAAGCTTTATTAGAAGCATCTTAACACTTGTATTTATTATTACATTTGATTGTAAGAAAACCTTAAGAAGATCCAGTTAGGATCAGTAGTTCTTGAGAAGACTTTGAACAGTTGTTCTTAGTGCTTACTATTATAATCAGTTGATTAAATAGTGGATTAAGTCCTTGTTTGAGAAAGGCAAATCACTCTAGAAAGGGTGGACTGGAGTAGTTGAGTTCAACGAACCAGGATAAAAATACTTGAGTTTTTACTTCTAAGTTTTTATCTTCATACTTATTCAACCCCCCTTCTAAGTATTTTCTCACCTTCACCTGCATCATAGGAAAGTTTGTTATAGACAAAGCTCTATGCGATCTAGGAGCCAGTATAAGTGTCATGCCTTTATCTATATGCAAAAAGCTGAATATGGGAGAACTAAGACCTACTAAAATGTCCGTGCAATTGGCTGACCGATCAGTCAAATATCCCGTCGGTGTACTGGAAAATGTTCCAGTACGCATAGGCCAATTCTATATCCCAACCGACTTCATAATCATGGAGATCAAAGAGGACTCTGTTACCCCAATTATCCTAGGAAGACCATTCCTAGCGACAGCCGGAGCTATCATAGACGTAAAGAAAGGAAGGCTAACATTCGAAGTAGGAGAAGAAAAGATAGAGTTCATTCTTACTAAGTTCTTGAAGGCACCAGCTATAAGTGACACATGCTATATAGTAGATGTCATTGACGAATGCATACGAGAATTAGAGAAGGAAGAAATTACATATTCTGAAATCATGAAGATCCAGATCCCTGCTATTCATGAAGACGACAACTGGCATGCACCATACAAAGATGATAGTCTAAGCGAGATCTTAGCACTAACTCCAAATCACATGCCAGGTCCGAAAAACCCAGCTTTAGAACTTAAAGAGCTACCTAAAACCCTCAAATACGAATTCTTAGATACAGAATTCAAAAGACCAGTAATAGTCAACGCTAATTTAGGACAGTCTGAAACTGAACAATTACTAGAAGTCCTAAGGAAATACCCAACTGCGTTAGGCTATAATATAAGCGATCTAAAAGGCATAAGTCCTTCCATCTGTATGCACCGTATCATGCTAGAGGAAGACTGCAAAACTTCAAGAGAACATCAGAGAAGGATAAACCCGATCCAAAGCACTGTAGTCAAAGACGAGGTGAAAAAGTTACTAGACGCATGAATCATATACCCGATATCCGACAGCCAATGGGTCAGCCCAGTACACGTAGTACCAAAGAAAGGAGGCGTTAGTGTAGTGAAAAATGCAAAAGGCGAATCGATAACCCAAAGAGTTGTGACCGGAAACAGGATGTGTATCGATTACAGAAAACTAAATAAGGCGACTCGGAAAGATCATTTCCCTTTACCTTTCATAAACCAGATGTTGGAAAGACTAGCGAAACATTCATACTTCTGCTATCTAGATGGTTATTCGGGATTCTTTCAAATTCCTATTCACCCTGATGACCAAGAAAAGACAACATTCACCTGTCCTTATGGTACTTTTGGTTATCGCCGAATGCAGTTCGTACTATGCAATGCTCCAGCAACCTTCCAAAGATGCATGATGGCAATCTTTGAGGATTTCATAGATGACATCATGGAAGTATTCATGGATGACTTCTCTGTATGCGGACAAAGCTTTGAGAGCTGCCTGTCAAATTTAGAAATGGTACTCAAAAGATGCGCTAAAGTGAACCTTGTCCTTAATTGGGAGAAATGTCATTTCATGGTCCGACACCATACATACACTCACCACAGCTCATTAATAAGCTCATCATCAACCATGACCAACAAGGGTCCAAAACCACAAAGGAATCAACACGGAACAGCAGTAAAACACAAACTGTTGTCGAGCTCGTTGGCACGTTCGCCTAGCGAAGCCCCGCAGCGAACACTCGCTGACCATTCGCCTGGCGAATCCAAACAGAGGCTACTGGCAGCATTCGCTTCCCAATTTGCCCGATGAAGCCTGGCGAAGGCTCGCCCCCTCATTTGCCCAGCTAATACCTGCGATCTGAGAAAAATAAAGCCACAGCTCAGAGTTGGCAACACGCTCCGAACTCAGCCGATTCTATTCCAAGCCAAACCCCATCATACCAGACCATTGTTCCATAACCTAACTACAACATCTATCCTCGATTTAACCCGATTAATTGTTAGCTCTACACAATTACTCAGTTCCGGCATAACTTCGAACTACCCAGAAACCCCCAAATCAACCAAAACAACACAATCAATGATTTCTACACATTATCAACATTCAGAATCACAACACTAATCAACAACATTCATCACAACCTAGTGGGATTACGGGAAATCCCCTTCTACCTATTATTCATGCATTTACCGAAATTTAACCGATTCCCTCCCCCCCTTACCTCAATTGCGATTCTGATGATGGAGAACTTCAAGAATCCACACGAAATTCCCCCAACCAAGCTTCTTCTTGCTCTTGCTTCAGACCTTGTTCCTCTTCTTCACCGTGCTCTCGTGTTTCTCCTTCTCAAGCGTGTTTCTTTCTCTTTTCCCTTTTTCCAAATGCCAAACATGCCCTTCATCCCAAATAATCCTCTATTTAATTCCCAAAACTAATATTCTTATTTTCTTTTAGTCCAAAATTAATTTAAATAATATTTTTAAATACAATAATAATAACAATAATATTAATAATAATAGTAACGACACTATTAATCATCATATTATCATTATTATTAATCATATTTTTCTAATATTATGGATCTTAATTTCTCAAACAAATCTCTGCAAGCATGCCGAAAATAAATACATCGAAAAACTCGAATAATTAAAATAGGCGTTACAACTCTCCCCCACTTTAATTATTTTCGTCCTCGAAAATACCTGATGGAAACAATTCTGGATACGCTTCCCGCATCCTGCTTTCCAATTCCCAGGTTACACTGCCTCCTGCAGCACCTCCCCAAGCCACTCTCACTAAAGGTATCTCTTTCCCTCTGAGTCACTTCATCTCGCGATCCTTGATTCTCAACGGCATCGTCTCCACAGTTAGATTCTCTCTAACTTGAACTTCATCTCTCTGAATCACATGAGACGGATCTGGTACATACTTCCGAAGTTGTGACACATGAAACACGTCATGCAAGTTCGAAAGCTCCAGCGGCAACGCCACCCTATAAGCCACATCACCAATCCTCTGCAAAATCTGATACGGCCCGATAAACTTCGGATCCAACTTCTTGGACTTCAATGCACGTCCTACACCAGTCACTGGATTAACCCTCAAAAATACATGATCACCTTCACTGAATTCCAATTCTTTCCTTCGGTTATCATAATAACTCTGCTGCCTATCCTTCGGTTCTCACCTGACTCGTACCAACACAGAGGCGTCCTGCACCTCCGACCATAAAGAGCTTCAAACGGTGCCATTCCGATACTGGAATGGTAACTGTTGTTGTACGTGAACTCTACCAATGGCAAATGAGTATCCTACGTACCACCTTTCTCCAAAACACAAGCCCGTAACAAATCCTCTAACGTCTGAATAGTCCTCTCTGACTGTTCATCCGTCTGCGGATGATAGGCTGAACTCAGCTTCAACTTGGTACCCAAAACTTCTTGCAAACTCTTCCAAAATTCTGAAGTGAACCTCAGATCTCTATCCGACACAATACTCAACACACCATGCAGCTTCACAATCACCCGAATATAGATCTTTGCCAACTTCTCCAACGGAAAACTGATACTAATCGGCACAAAATGTGCAAACTTCATAAGCCGATCTACAATTACCCAAATCGCATCAAATCCTCTCGCCGTATTCGACAATCCTGTAACAAAATCCATGGCGATACAATCCCATTTCTAAACCAGAATCTCTAACGGTTGCATCATCCCAGAAGGTCTCTGATGCTCCACTTTCGATTTCTGACATATCAAACAAGCATAAACAAAATGAGCGATATCTCTTTTCATTCCTGACCACCAAAATAACTTTTTCAAATCCTGATACATCTTCGTAGTTCCTGGATGAATACTCAGGCTACTACGATGTCCTTCGTCCAAAATTGGCTTCTTAAGCTCGTCATTATCCGACACACAAATTCTGCCCCGAAACCTCAACACACCAGTACCATCCAACTTGAAATCACTACCGGAGTCACCTTCGGCTCCTCGCATCAAATCCACAAATTTCACATCCAACTTCTAGTGTTCTCTAATCATATCCAAGAAAGCATTCTTCACTTACAATATACCCAACATCACACCATCTGCCGTAAACTTACAAATCATGCTCAAATCCCGAAACTGCTCAATAAGCTCCATCTCTTTCACCATCAAAGCTGACATATGAATCGCTTTCCTGCTCAAGGCATCTGCAACAACATTCGCTTTTCCTGGGTGATAACTCAAACTAAAATCATAATCTTTCAGGAATTACAACCACCTCCTCTGCCTCATATTCAATTCTTTCTGATCAAACAGATACCTCAAGCTCTTGTGATCATTGAACACCTCAAACCTCGAACCGTACAAATAGTGTCTCCAGATATTCAGTACAAAAACCACCGCAGCCAATTCAAGGTCATGAGTAGGATAATTCCGCTCGTGTACCCTCAATTTCCGCGAAGCATAAGCTACCACCTTCCCATTCTGCATAAGAACTCCGCCTAATCCCATCTTAGACGCATCACAATACTCTACAAAAGGCTCACTCGGATTCGGTAACACCAACATCGGCGCTGAAGTCAATCTCTTTTTCAGCTCTTCAAAACTCTCTTCATAAGCAGCATCCCACACAAACACTTGGTCTTTCCTCATCAACTGAGTCAATGGTAACGCCAATCTAGAAAATCCTTCAATAAATCTTCGGTAATACCCTTCCAAACCCAAAAAGCTTCTAACCTCAGTTACCGTCTTCGGTGGTTCCCACTGTAACACCGCACTCACCTTCGATGGGTCTACCGAAACACCATCACCAGAAATGACATGCCCCAAGAAACTCACCATTTTCAACCAGAACTTACACTTCGATAACTTAGCAAACAACTTGTTATCCTTTAACACTTGCAAAGCAATCCTCAAATGTTCTGCATGCTTTTCCTCAGACTTAGAATAGATCAGTATATCATCAATGAACACGACAATAAACTGATCCAAATAAGAATGGAAGATACAGTTCATATACTCCATGAACACTTCTGGCGCATTAGACACTCCGAAAGGCATTACTGCATACTCGTAATGTCCATATCGAGTCCTAAACGCCGTCTTCTGAATATCACCTTCTCTCACTCTGATCTGATGATAACCCGACCTCAAGTCAATCTTACTAAACACACGAGCTCCCACCAACTGATCCATCAAATCATCAATCCTTGGAAGAGGATATTTGTTCTTCATGGTCACTTTATTCAACTGACGGTAATCGATGCACAACCGCATGCCACCATCCTTCTTCTTCACTAACAACACTGGAGCTCCCCACAGCGATACACTTGGCCTAATAAACTTTCTATCCAACAACTCTCCAATCTGAGACTTCAACTCGGCCAATTCCGTTGCCGACATCCTGTACGGCGCCATAGAAATAGGCTTTGTACCAGGAACAAGGTCAATGCCAAACTCAATTTCTCTCTTCGGAGGCAACTCTATAATATCATCAGGGAACACCTCCGGAAACTCATTCACCACGGCTAACTCATCCAACAAAGCCCTGCTGTCAACCGAAAATGATGAAAATAAAGCAAACACCTTAGCGTCATCTTCCAATAAAGTTCTCAATTCCTTACTAGATAAGGAATCTGCCAAAGCTTCCTCTTCTGGAGTCAGAAACAATAACACCTTCCGATAACAATCGATGTAGACTCGGTTGAACTCCAACCAGTTCATACTCAGAATAACATCCAAACTGCCAAGTGGTAAACAAATCAGATCCACTCCGAAATCTCGGCCAAAAATAGTCAGTGGACACTTCAAACACACTAACGAAGTAGTCACTGAACCAATCGAGGGAGTTTCAATAGTCATCCGCCGCTCAAGAGTAGACGGTACCAAACCTAACCTCTTCACACAATCAACAGAGATAAACGAGTGGGTCGCACCCGTATCAATCATAGCAGTCAAAGGAACATTATTGATAAAACAAGTACCTTTGATCGAACGCTCCTCGTCCGCCGACTGAGTCCCCACCACAACAAACACTTTACCGCTGACCTGAGGCGCTTGAGCCCTCCTCGGTTTCTCACAATGAGTACCAATATGACCTTTCTCACCACAGTTATAGTAAGTAGGCATATGAGTCCTGCAATCCGCCATCACATGGCCCGACTTCCCACACTTAAAGCACTTCTTCGCTTCATGAGGACAATTGCTAACACGATGCCCCACAACACCACACTGATAACATTTCAAATCCATCGATGTTTTCCTCTCTCTGAACTTCTTATTAGCCACAACCTTCTGCTTTCCATTATCGGTCGGCATGCTGTAAGGTGTACCACCGAATCTTTGCTTACCCTTACGGTCATTTACTGCCTTATAGTGTGCAATCCTTGCTCGGTTGTCATTATCATAAATTCGGCTTCTACTCACCAACTCAGGATAACTCCTGATCTTCTGACAAGCTATTCCCATCTTGATCTCCGGTCGTAACCCATTCTCAAACTTCAGACACTTAGAAGTCATGGCCTCTTCAGTATTGTAATGGGGACAATACTGTGCCAACTCTTCAAACTTGGCCTCATACTCGACCACTGACATATTTCCCTGCTTCAGCTCTAGAAATTCAACCTCTTTAGCACTCCTGATATCCTCCGGAAAATACTTTTCCAGAAAACCCGTTTGAACCACCTCCTAAGTAATCGGAGTCCCCGAAGCCTCCAACCTCTGGCGACAGTTGTCCCACCAAGCCTCGACTTCACCCTCCAACATGTGAGTACCGAACCTCACCTTATGCTCATCACTGCACCCCATGGTTCTGAAGATCTTCTCTACCGCCTTCAGCCACTTCTGTGCAGCTTCCGGATCCAAAATCCCACCTTCAAACTTTGGTGGCTTGTTACTCTGGAGCTGCGTCAAGTCTCTGAACTGTGTGCCCACAGCCAGATTCTGATTGGCCACCACCTGTGCCATTGCTTGCATAGTTGTAGCCAATGTAACATCAATCCTCCCCGCCATACTGCTCAACAACCACAACAACAGGTTAACAGAAAACAACCAAACTCTATCCTACAGACAGACTCAACTACAACACTGGCCGGACGGACCGACCTGCTCTGATACTAACTTGTAACACCCCGTTCCCCAAAATAAAATAAAACAATTAAATAAACAATTATCAGAGTTTCCACACCTAAAGCGGGATGTCACATTTTCACCAAAATTCCACAAAACATTTCTTAAAAATGTTTTTCAACAAAATTGCAGCGAAAAATGAATTTGTCATAGACATATATATATATATATATACACGTCATCATCATATACATCAAGTCGGCCATCAACCCAAAGTACGCAAAATATCATCTTCAAATCTCAACACAATAAGATACGCCACAGGGGCACACAAAATATCAAATAAATAAAACACTCCCAAAAGCCCCAGTGTTACGTATCAGAGCATCCCTACGACTCGCCAAAAATCCAAGCTAGCTAAGCACCTGAGTTGTATGTTCTTTCGAAGAAGCACAAACCACAACAACAACAATGAGGGGTGAGAAATCACAATAAAAATATAACGGTAAAAATGTACATGAAATAAAAGGCAAAAACATATAAACATCATTTCATATACATCAAATCCAGACCTACTGTCCCATGCTAACACAACACACATCACAATGCAACACATGCAACTCGACGCAATGATATGCGGTACCGACTCAACTCAGGATAGATCGCATACACTCCATCTGAGCAACGATCTATCCCTACCACGCTCCTCCTGAGCCCATATAATCAAATCTCAGGATAGATCGCATACACTCCATCTGAGCAACGATCTATCCCTACCACGCTCCTCATGAGCCCATATAATCAAATCTCACGATAGATCACATACAATCCATCTGAGCAATAATCTATGCCTACCAACGCTCCCCACTTGGAGCACGGGTGAATCACATACACTCCATCTGAGCAACGATTCAACTCCCGTCCACGCTCCCCATTTGGAGCACGGGTGAATCACATACGCCCCATCTGAGCCATGATTCCATCCCGTCTACATGTTATGAAGACACCATGCATAACAACACAAGCACTCATGGTGCACACGATCCTACTGATCCATTTCATCATATATCACATACACATCAAGCACACAAGGTGCATACAATCCTACTGATCCATCGTCATACAACACACAAACATAAGCACACAAGGTGCACATGATCCTACTGATCACAATTTATCATATATCAAATATGTCTCACCCATCACCACAGTCATACATCATAACATACACCAATTCTAATATCATAATCACACAGATATCACGAAATCATGTTCCGACACCATACATGCACTCACCACAGCTCACTAATAAGCTTATCATCAACCATGACCAACAAGGGTCCAAAACCACAAAAGAATCAACACGGAACAACAGTAAAACACAAACTGTTGTCGAGCTCGCTGGCACGTTCGCCTGGCGAAACCCCGCAGTGAACACTCGCTGACCATTCGCCTGGCGAATCCAAACAGAGGCTACTGGCAGCATTCGCTGCCCAGTTCGCCCGGCGAAGCCTCGCCCCCTCATTCGCCCAACGAATACCTGCGATCTCAGAAAATAAAGCCATAGCTCAGAGTTGGCAACACGCTCCGAACTCAGCCGGTTCTATTCCAAGCCAAACCCCATCATACCAGACCATTGTTCCACAACCTAACTACAACATCTATCCTCGATTTAACCCGATTAATTGTTAGTTCTACACAATTACTCAGTTCCGGCATAACTTCGAACTATCCGGAAACCCTCAAATCAACCAAAACAGCACATGCAATGATTTCTACACCTTATCAACATTCAGAATCACAACACTAATCAACAGCATTCATCACAAACCTTGTGGGATTAAGGGAAATCCCCTTCTACCTATTATTCATGCATTTACCAAAATTTAACCGATTCCCCCTACCTCAATTGCGATTCTGATGATGGAGAACTTCAAGAATCGACATGAAATTCCCCCAGCCAAGCTTCCTCTTGCTCTTGCTTCAGACCTTGTTCCTCTTCTTCACCGTGCTCTCGTGTTTCTCCTTCTCAAGCGTGTTTCTTTCTCTTTTCCCTTTTTCCAAATGCCAAACATGCCCTTCATCCCAAATAATCCTCTATTTAATTCCCAAAACTAATATTCTTATTTTCTTTTAATCCAAAATTAATTCCAATAATATTTTTATATACAATAATAATAACAATAATATTAATAATAATAGCAACGACACTATTAATCATCATATTATCATTATTATTAATCATATTTTTCTAATATTATGGATCTTAATTTCTCAAACAAATCTCCGCAAGCATGCCGAAAATAAATATATCGAAAAACTCGAATAATTAAAATGGGTGTTACAACTGACACGGCAAGCCTGCTCATAAATCATGTGCAGTCCAGTAGCAGTAGTGTGCTATGCTCACCAAAAACAACTAGCTGTAAGATGATTTGAGACGGGCAGACTCAACAACATTAACATCCTCTTTTTTCTTTGATTCCTTCGGTGTAGATAAATTTTTTTCATTTTCATTCAAAGCCAAACTAAGTTTAGACTTTTGGCCAGTCCTAGAACCAGTTTTCTTACCAGACTGCCACTGGTAGAGACATGGAGGATTTTTGTTAGCTTTATTTGGTACAACTGTTTTGGTTTGCAGCCTAATATTATCGCTATTTGGATGATTCTCCTTTGAGGAATTGGACTTAGGTTGTTTTAATACAAGTCCATGAGATGCTAAATTGGGTGTTTTGGTGATATTTTTTGGTCTATTGACAGGGGTTTTGAAAGAAGAGGAAGCCAAGAACCTGAGGCAACCCTTTGGGGCTTCAGTGGAGACGGAAGAAGAAGCATCACTACCGTTGCTGCTACTGGAAATGCGGTAGAGATCCTGTAAAGGGCTTCGAGGACTTTGCCTTCTGTTTGAACTCGATTTCGCAGTTGTAGTTGTCGGCGTTGGTGGTGGAGGCAAACAAGAAGCTTTCTTTGATGAAAATGCTCTACTCATAGTGAGGCCTATATACACCTACAATGCAAAATCTACATCTGTTAGGATCAAGTAATATAACTCTTTATTCAACACCAAAAGAGAAATAAAAGTACAGAAGAATCTCAAAGGATCACACTCCTTTCACAATTGATTAACCAGTCATAAAACTCAATTATAAATATCTTTCTGTCTCTACCTTTGTTGTTAAACTCGGATACCGGCGCAACGCAGCCATCCCAAAAAATGGTACGAAAGCGGCGTTATTTTAGCAACACGGATACTAATATATTTACTACTAACACACAAAATTGTTTCCGTTACAGATTTCTTGGCTGTTCTGACCACATCACCCAATTGTTCTGTTCCAGTAACGTGTTTTTGTCCACTGAGTCATTCCGGCCGAGTTTAACAATGTAGGTCTCTAGCCATCAAAGGCTACATACAAAATTGCTAAAAAAACCAAAATACCAACAAAAATGGCACACTACACAACTATTAACAGTTAACAAAATGCCTCAATCACTTACAATTAGTAACTCCACACAGTTTCATGATCCAAGTAGTTAATTTGAGATAAGATGGCTTAGATCACTTATGTGATTGTCCCTCATCAGGTGTTGCCTGTAAACATGGCATTTGTTAGGTTAAAATATTGCAAAGCATAGAAAAATTAGGGATTCACTTATAATTAGTCAACAATGGTAGAAACTAAATTATATTCAAATTCAAATCCCTAATTTTACAATTTACAACATAAAGCAATAATTTGAGAAAAGAAAGATTACCAGATACCAATGAAGAGAAGGGTGACGGTGGTGAGCTGATGAAGGGCTGAGATCGACGGAGAATGGGTTTTCTTTGTTCTTTCTTTCCCGTGTTTCCTCTTTTTATTCGAGTGATGGTGAATCGATGAAGAAGATGAGTGACGGTGAATCTATGAAGAAGATGAGTGACGGTGAATCGATGAAGAAGATGAGGAGGAAGAAGACTGTGTTTTGTTTTTTGCGGTAGTAGCAAAAATTGTGCACCAAAACGAAAAAATCATTTGGGAAAGGACTTTGGTCTTTTAATTAATTTTATTATTTATTATATGTATTATAGCGCTTTTACTACAAATGCTAACATAGGATAGTTTAATAATAGCGCTTTTTTTGGAAGTGCTATTTTAGTGAAACATTTTAGTAGCGTTTTTTTTTTAAAAAAGCGCTATCTTAGTGAAACATTTTATTATATGTATTATAATTAGATAGCGCTTTATGGTAAACGCTAACATAGGATAGTTTAATAATAGCGCTTTTTTAAAAGTGCTATTTTAGTGAAACATTTTAGTAGCGTTTTTTAAAAAAGCGCTATCTTAGTGAAGAAAATTAATAGCGTTTTAAAGAAAGCGCTATCTTAGTGAAGTTTAATAATAGCGGTCTTTTACAAAGTGCTATCAAAATCACATTCTCTGTACTCTATAATAACGTCCAACTATAAAGCGCTATTTTAGATGTGTTTGTTTCCTTTTTAATAGCACTTTTTTTAAAAGCGCTATTAAATTAGGCGATACAAAATATCAATTTTGGCGTAGCGGAATTAGATAAAAAAGTAAACTTGGTGCCTAACTCAAAGGTTTAAGCATATTAGCCAAAACTATCCTTTTCTGACATAAGCCATGTTACAATCTTATAACCCTAAATAAAATAATAATAATAAAATAAATATAATATAAATAAATAATAAATGAATAATTAAATAAATAAATATAAAACATAACATTGGTTCTTAAACGATGCTACTACTTGAGAAGAAAACAAATTTCCATGTGAGGACACTGGCGTCTGCCTGAACCGAAGCTAAATTTATAAATATATACATAAGAAATTTGGAGGCAAACGAAAATTATGGGAGAAAATGAAATAGTTTTGGCACCAATCAAAATTTGGGTGGAAAATTTAGTGTCAAATACAAACGCGACTAACATTTTAACAAAATAAATAAATATGTAACATCAGCTTATTGAGATGCTAAGTTTTGTATAATTAAATAGATAAATAACAAAAAAATTCCTATCTTGGGAATGAAATAGCGTCGAATTTTGTCGACACTAATGATAAAGACATATTAAACAATAAATATTAAACGAATAGCCATGTTAGTGTTCACTTTTGGTGGTGTAATATTGATAGAAGTAGCGTCAGAGTTGGGGCCGACGCTAAATTTTTGTAAGTAAAATGTATTTTTCTGGTAGTGTAAGTAGGAAACAAGGATTTCAGTTTTAAGTCATCTATATAAGTAAGCTCCGTGTGATGAAGCATGCAGTGAATGTTTGGTTTGGAAGAAAGTCGAAGTCAATAAGAGTGTGACAATGTCAAGGTTCATCTTGTGTGCGTAATATTTTGGATGACAAGAGTAGGAGTGGTTTATTGAATGTTCTATTATTGTTTATTTGCTTAACTAGTATTTGGATTGGTTAATCAAGGAGCATGATATTCACACCTTGCTAGAATATATCATAAATCTCATTGGTGTACCATTGTGGATGTGTGAGTTTAAGATTGGAATTGCAAGTTAATTCAAGTCAGACTGATAGTTTTGGAAAATAGAATTTTGGAGATGTATTGTGTAGTTGATCACGTGTTGAGATGTCGAGGAAATTAGATGGTTTGGGAGTTAACCTTGTGAACCATGCTCTCTGTGAATAAGTCTTGGACATATTACTATTATAATTAATGAGAACCATAAGAAGCTGGAAGCAATTTATTGAGTGGTGATCTCGAAGAGATCAGTTCAATATCTTGCATATGTGTTAGTAAGGTGTATGTGGCTAGTCATAGTATGACATTGGATAACTCTCTCAGATTCATGGCCTCAGATGTAGGCCCTCATGAGAGTGGTACATGATGTGTACAATGATACTTTACCCTATTGAAAGGATTCATAAGTTATACTTATTGGTAAGATTGGGAATGAGATATTCTTGAAGTTAAGCATATAACTGGGATTGTATATGAGTAAGAACACTACCTAGAATTACAGGAGATGGAGCTGGACGACTGAGATGAATGATTTTGGATAGGAAGTACAATGTTAGCTCTAGATGTGTGACCAAGTTGTGTGACTCTGTGAGTAGTATTTGGAAACCCACTGTTACATCCTGTATTGGTTAAAGTTCATTTGAAGCATCGTCTCATTGATGACTTGATATTCCTTGTTGGTATTATTTATCCAGTTGGGTTGAACTCCATGTCAGCAGAACCCGTGAATGGGTCGGAACTCTATAAAGAACTTAAAATAGATTACAACAATAAGATCCAGGTATTTTCGGATCAAATTGGATTAATTAGAACCAACACAAGATAATTATAAATGTTGCACACTCTGATAATCGGAGTCGTGTGACTTCAACGTATATATCTCTTGACAGGTATTTGTTCAAATTCTCCATCTTATATTGGCAAGAGAAATTTTCTACTTGTGGATGTGGAAAGGTTCCAACACTATTTTGGGACAGTAATTACTCAGAGGAAAATTTGGATCTCCAATAAGGACCGATGAGCTAGTCAGTAGAGAGTGATGAATGGAAGGGCATAATGCACTTTCATGAAGAATCAGAGGAATAACTACTTATAGGAATGAAAGTAAGTCAATCATGTTTCAATTGTATTATATGATTAGAGTAGTATGAGAGAAGTGAAGCATCATGTATATACTATCAGGTCAAGTGAAGTCGATAAGGATATCAATAGGTGGAGTATAAAGTTTGTCACAATTGCTTAAGGATTTATAAGAGAAGAGTAGTTAGTATTAATAACAAGTAAGGAATCAATGGTCAACACCATAGAGATTTTTAAGTATTGACTATCTGATCAGAATAAGATGTCGTGGTTATGTTTTTTGTAAACTCAGTGTCAGAATGGGGAGTTGGGGACTCTAGGAAGGCCCATAATCAAGTAGTTCAGAGCAGCATATCAAATGAGTTGAGTAGGAAAAGAGTTAGAAGTTAATCAAATATTAGAATAAGAGTATGGTTAAGATCATAAAGTTTCTTGAGTTCTTGAAAGAAGGAAATTTTCCAGTGAAGATAAGTTGGAATATTGAGTATGTTATAGGATTGAACTGAAGCAAGTTATGTGTTAACCTAGGCCACTGTTGCAAGAAATGATTTTTTCTTTAAGCGGAATAAATTCGAGGACGGATTTCAATTTAAGGGGGAAGAATTTCATATCCCATATTCCCTTAAATGCTCAATTTGTTGTCAATTTTTATCAGTTGAGGCCAATAGAGTACTCAATGGACACATAAGAGATAAACTCTTATATAAAGGGACTGGGTTTTATTAATAAGTACAAGAAGAAACATTTTGGTAACATCTTTAAAATGTAAATTGGTACTAGAAGAAAAATCCCAATTAATATATTTTTCTCTCATTTCTTTATATATATATATATATATATATATATATATATATATATATATATATATATATATATATATATATATATATATATATATATATATATATATATATATATATATATATATATATATATATATATATATATATATATATATATATATATATATATATATATATATATATATATATATATATATATATATATATAATATATATATAATAATTATATATTTGTGTGGATAAGAATAGGAAGAGAGAAGATAAAACTAGGAAAAGAGAAAGAGAGAAAGAGAGGAAGAAGAAGAAGAAGAAGAAGAAGAAGAAGAAAGGAACAAGAATAGGAAAGCCATGGAATCATCATCATCATCATCATCATTATCACCACCAACTTCATCTAACCTTTTACTTCACCTTTGCCAATCAAGGTGAGTTCCTAGTTAAATTAGCCTTGGGTAGGAGAAATCCATGAATAGGAAACTAGGGTTTTGTGTATTGATAGGATGATCATGAGATTAGATGGTAATACTTGTTCTACTTGCTACTTTATGTTGTATTCGGACCATGATTTGTGTTGTTGTTGTTGTTTGATCATGATATGATGTTCTTGTTCTTGTAGTTCTGGCTCGTGATGTTGTGTGAGGTTGTTGTCGTTGGTTCTTGATGTTGAAATCATGTTTTGGTTTTGGTATATGAATGGGAATGGGTTAGTGTTATTAAGGATGGAAGAGGATATGTTTAGAAAGGATTATTTTGAGAAAAGTTGCAGTAACGATCAACTGCACCTTGTGAAAATCGATTCTCATTCCAAGAAATGCAGTTTTCGTGTTGTCAGTGATTTGAAAATGTTTTGTGTAATCGATTTCACTTGTATTGCAATCAATCGTTGCTCTGTATTTGTGTTGAAAACCATTTGTTTCGTGTTTCTAACCTACCTGTGATGTCATATAACTTATGTCATTATATGTATGTATTAGATTAATAGTAATTGATCGAATTACATGAAATTGAGTGTGTTCTAACCTAGAATCTTATTTTGGTTGAAATGGTTGGTGTCGCTACTGCGAAAAAAGGCCGGCGGAAGACAGAAGAGTCGCCATCGTTCGTTATTTATCCCAATGAAAGGGAAAGGAAACGATCAAAGAAAACCTACGAAAAAGGGAGAAGACAGAAACCAAATCTTGGGTTCGGGAGACGGTTACGCAAGGGGAAGGTATGAGCACCTCTCACGTCCGTCGTACTCAATGGGATCCATGCTTGTTGTCTGATCAAAGGGCGTTTATCTATCTAAGCTACAGGCTACAAGACAAAATAAAAGAAAAGAGACTTGATAGAGCATCGCTGCTCTATGCCTATGTACTCCCTCGTGCAATGGGAAAGTCAGAGTCAACGTAGTTTGAAAAACTACGGGTGAAGGTGGGGGAAGGTTGCTCGCCAAGACATCACCGTCTTGTGCCTACGTATCCTCATCTGGTATGAGAAATTAGAGCAAACGTAGTTCGGGCTTACACGACCATATGTTGACTCAAGTGTTTTACCCGAGTAGGGTTAAACCTTAATTCTAGTAGTTAGGTGTATTGCTGCTCGACCATTGGAGACTTAGGTCTTACCTGTTTGCAGTAGAACCAAGAGTTAACAACACTCTCTTTGAAAATGGTTTTCAATTAATCCCGAAGGATAAAAAGGTTTGATGTTTGTTTTTGAGTCTTTTATGAAGAAGTGAATTGAATTGTGTTTGTAATTCATGTTGCACTAAAGACTATGACTTGAGAGCGAATGCGTCACATATCGCCCAAAGGACATACGCTAAACACTCTAGACATTTGAGAGGAGGCCCCACAAACATCATTTGCCAAGTACTTAAGGCTCGTAGCGTACAACACTTATTATCCTTTATTAGATGTTTTGAGATGAGAAGAGAGGACACAAGACTAAGGGGAAACTAACCCAACCCTAATGTTATCATGCAATGTGCTCCTATGATTGAGATTAAGAGGGGAAAATATACCCTAATGTTAGCATGCTTGGATTGAACACTTAATGTCTCTCCTACTTCCATGGGACTAGGAATCCTAAGGGATCATGGCAAGGGAACCAAGTAAACACAAGATAAATCAATCACAAATGAGAAAGAAAGAGATACAAATATGAAATGCAACACAAAGAAAAGAGGGAGGAAAAAAAGTGTGGGGCAACATTCATCACAAGCACATCTCAACCTCTTGAAACCAAGCAAGGGATGCAAAACAAAAAAGAAATGCAACCAAAAAGATGCGAGGATGAGATGAAATGGGAGAAGCGAACTCCTACGACCATCGACCATCAATCATCAAAGAAAAGTGGGAGGAAAAAAAGTGTGGGACAGCAGCCACCACAAGCACATCTCAACCACGCCATTCTTCATACTCAAGCAAAGCAAAAGATGAACACTCATCACTTTGAACAACAATTACAAAAGTTTGCATTCAAGTGGAAATCAAACACGCGTGTCGAAGAAATCATGATTAAACAATCAAGAACAATAACACAATATCCAAAACATCTCAACCAAATGAATCATACTGATCCATGAAGATTCAAAGTGAAATAATACCCAAAACAAGCTCAAAAACAGCAAACAT
Source organism: Lathyrus sativus (assembly GCA_963859935.3). Classification (NCBI taxonomy): domain Eukaryota; kingdom Viridiplantae; phylum Streptophyta; class Magnoliopsida; order Fabales; family Fabaceae; genus Lathyrus; species Lathyrus sativus. Next base: position 258,947,160 of record OZ012739.1, read on the forward strand.
GACATTCTGGTTCAGTGTTAATCGATTAACACATATGGTTAACCAATTAACCAGTTAAAAATGTTTGAAAATTTGAAAATTCGCACTGGTTAATCGATTAACCAGTTTGCATTGCAACTGGTTAACCGATTAACACTGTACCAGAGGCCGAAAACAGCAGCTCAAAAGCACTTTCAGCAAATAATCACTTATGCAATAATCCAGATGATCACATGATCAATTATGCACGAAATTAACACCAGAAAATAGTGATCCAATAGCATGTAAACACATTCAAACATCAAGATCATAAATCACATGGATCAAAAATCAACAAAATCAATTAAAAATGAAGATCAACATGATGATTATGCAAATAAGCTCAAAGACAGAATCAGATCTAGAATTTCCAACCTACAAAGCGGAGATTTGCTTTGGTGAGTGTTTATTCACTTGAAATGAGTAGATCCGAGCTAGAAATCTGAAATTCCTTCAAGATCCAAGTGAGTTCTTGTAGTAGAAATGAAGATCCACCAAAATTAAGCAAGAATGATCCAAATAAGCTCCTCTAGATTAACTTCAAAATTCAGATCCACAATAGCACGAAATTTGAATGGAGAATTGGAGATGATAAGGATGAAGGATGAAGGTTTTAGCTCTAGAATTCCATGATTCCAATGGAGAATCAAAGAATTCAAGGTGGGGAGAGCTTTAATGGAGTTTGGGAGATGGAAAAGTTGAGAGCAAAATTCAAGAGTGTATGAATTCTGAAAAATGAAATGGAATTATGAGGGTTGTGTGTGAAGTTTGGAGTAAATAATTCAAATATGCTATTGGTTAGGATCCAAATATGGTTTGGAGTGTGGTTTGTGAAAATTGGAATGAGATTAGGACTGGGAAATTGGAGGGAACTTTAATTAATTAGAAAATTAACCAAAATTCAAAGTGGTTCTAGATCCTTCCTTTGGTGTAAAATCAATTTCTCAAGTGATTAAAATGGACCCCAAAGTGATCTCTATTGAAAACTCACGTGCAGAGCTGAAATTGCCTTGTTTAATCGGTTAACCATATGGGTTAATCGATTAACACCTTCAAAAATTCAAATTTGACCTGATTTTGCATTGGCTAATCGGTTAACACCTTAAAAATTTGAATTTTGGCGCCTTCTAGAGGGAAATCTGCACATTTGCCCATTTTCATCCGTTCTAAGCCCTGTTCAACCTCTAAAACTTGCTCTTGAATACTACAACCATGAGAATACTTGAGATAGCCTGAATGCTGCCTCTTGATATAAAAATATCCTGCAAAATAAAATAAAATCGACCGCTCGATCGCTGGGCAAAATAACTGCCGAAGTCGATGCTCGTTGTTTGGTCTCTCACACCAAAGAAAACCCTGAGCCACACGAACACCTTGATCCCCTGGCTCAAGAACAAATGCTATGACATGCAAAAATGCGAAAATGCAAAGAAACATAAGCCAAGTACAAGAAATGGTTGGTCAAATTTTGGGGTACAACAGCTGCCCCTATTCAAGCAACTTGGACCTGAAAGGATGAAAAGCGAACGACTTTCAAACATTCAAGGTAAAAGAAGGTTGAATACCAAAGATACCAAAAATTTGCCAACCCCCAAAACGAAACTATAAACCTTTTGTTGGAGAGGCAAAGGTAAAATGGACGCATCCAACAAAATCACCATCTACCGGGGTCTGGATATCGTGCGGGCGAGAGAAGATTCTATAATCTGCCAAGGTCTGGATACCCTATAGGAAAAACGAGTGAACTGGTAGGAGCCGAGGTCTGGATACCACACGGCCTCGGGAAATAACCAACATCAGCCAGGGTCTGGATACCGCATATGCTAATGGAACAATTCAATGTGAGCCGGGGTCTGGATACCACATGGGCTCAAGAAATAACCAACATCAGCTAGGGTCTGGATATCGCACATGCTAACAGAATAATCCGATGTGAACTAGGGTCTGGATACCACACGGGCTCAAGAAAGTCATTAACTGGGGTCTGGATACCACACAGGTTAATGAAAATAAACCGGTGCGAGCCGGGGTTCGGATACCACAAGGGCTCGAGAACGTCATTAACCAGGGTCCGGATACCACGCGGGTTAATGAAAATAAACTAGTGCGAGTCGGGGTCTAGATACCACAAGGGCTCGAGAACGTCATTAGCTGGGGTCTGGATACCACACGGGTTAATGAAATTAAACCGATGCAAGCCGGGGTCTGGATACCACAAGGGCTCGAGAATGTCATTAACTGGGGTTTGAATACCACACGGGTTAATGAAAATAAACCGGTGCGAGCCGGGGTCTGGATACCACAAGGGCTCGAGAACGTCCTTAACCGGGTTCTGGATACCACACGGGTTAATGAAAATAAACCGGTGCGAGCCGAGGTCTGGATACCACAAGGGCTCGAGAACGTCATTAATCGGGGTCTGGATACCATACGGGTTAATGAAAATAAAACGGTGCGAGCCGGGGTATGGATACCACACGGGCTCGAGAACGTCATTATCTGGGTCTGGATACCACACGGGTTAATGAAAATAAAGCGGTGCGAGCCGAGGTCTGGATATTGCACGGGCTCGAGAACATCATTAACCGGGGTCTGAATACTACACGGGTTAATGAAAATAAACCGGTGCGAGCCGGGGTCTGGATACTACACGGGCTCGAAAAAACATCATTGTCTGTTGGAGATACAACTGGAAACAAGAGGTAATAACCTGGCTTATGTTTCAAATGCATATGTTTGAAAATGGCGTAATGCTTCATACGAAATGGAAATGCTACGCGTTTGGTGGATGCTATGCACAATGCAAAATGCAACGGCACTGAGTCAGCAAAATAAATGCTGAAAAGACAAAGCCAACTCCGCCGGGGAGAAGTAACACGTGCCAAGTACGATTGGACTTAAGCTGGGAAAAACAAGCCCTGGATGGCCTCTTGGAACAGAAATTTCCGGGGTAATACTGTTCTGACGAGAACGAAAATCCACTCCACTGGGGATTAACTCAAAACCTGCTGAGGAAAATGCCCTGAACGACCTTCCAGAGTACAACTCTTTTAGGGAATAGACGACCTGACTGGGGAAAATCAAACCCGCATCTGCAGGGGATAACAATCGACCACTGAGATTAATTTCACTTCACTAGGGAAATCAATCCTGAATGGCCTCCTAGAACACCAAAGTCCTTCTAGGGTACAAAACACGCATTTGGGAGAAACTCCGCTCTGCTGAAGATCAAAAAAATCCAACCTGCCGGGGATTACTCAGTTGGGGATAACCAAACAAGATTTATCGAGGAACTATCCCAAACTCTCTCCGCTGAGGATAGAGAATAGCAATATCTGAATCAACTCTAATCTGCGAGAAAGAAATAACTGCTCTTCTGACTTCTCTGGGGAATTAAGTAAGAGGGAAAACAACCTCGACCTCTGCTTGGGGACGAAATCACCACTTTAAGCTCCGAGTGGATACAAAGTCACAAATCTGGACTCTATGGGGAAAACAAATCCTGAACTTACTCCGCCACTGGGAAAAGTTCCAAACTTGCCTGGTGGAGAGAAATCTAGTCTCGACTTGCTAGGAAGTAAGTGCTTACCTACAATCTGCTGGGGATACGGGCACCTACCTGAACTGCATGGGGTATATCAATCCTGACCCTCTGAGGATGACTTACTTTGCCGAATAAGCCAATCTTGAACTGCCGAGGAATGAGTGCATACAGACATTCTGCTGGAGATACATGTACACACTCAACCGCACACTCAACCGGTAGAAACAGACCCTTGCTGGGGAAAATGAGTCTCAACTACGCGTCTTCTTTCTGTGGGGATGGTGATCCTACCGGGGATACATCTCTGGAAAGTTTCCCCAAGGGTAACGACCCTGCACATGAACAAACAACAAGATATCCTGCACAAAGGGAGCTATCTCGATCATCATCCGTGACATTGTTCAAATAAATCAAAGTTTTAATGATTATGGGAAAAGCCTGCAAGTTTATGTATGCAACATTTTATCAAAACATCGATCGTTTTTTTGCAAACAAAACAGTAAAGGCTAAAGCAAAAACAACAATTCACTGAATAGTATATGCTTTATTGACAAATGGCCTGTAAATAGGCAGATCTTACAACATATGCAACCCCTGAAAAGAGGAAGCTGCACAAAAATGTACAGAAATGCACAGAAATATACAAAATATCGGTAATGTGGCACAGACAAACACCATGAGCTGATCCATCTATGACTCGCCTGACTTCGATGCTTCTTCGATGCTTCGTCCTCAGCAGAGATTGATTCGGATAAACGGCCCTCAGGTCCTCCCTTAGTCTATTACACTCTGAAGATCAATACGCAGACCGCAGTCATTTGCTTTTCAAATCCCTAACTGTTTCCTGAATTGCCCTTGCGGGTTTTCAATTCACCAGGATACCCTTTTTTTTTACCAAAGTCGCCATTCCAGGTTTTCGACTTTGTGGGTTTACATTTTTTCTTTTTATCCCTAACTTTTGCCCGAACCCATTCTTTTTATGGTGCGTTGGGATGCCTCATTTTTGCCTAGCTATTCTTTTATTTTCCAACGGGTCTCTTTAAGCAAAGTATTTTTTAACTGCGTCTACGTTCACAGGGGATGTGAAGTCCTCACTATCCATGGTTGATAGCAGCAAGGCTCCTCCGGAGAAAACCTTTCGCACAACATATGGCCCTTCGTAATTGGGAGTCCATTTGCCCCTGTGATCTGTTTGTGGAGGGAGAATCTTCTTCAACACCAGATCGCCTGTCTGAAAGCTTCGAGGGTGCACCTTCTTATCAAAAGCTTTCTTCATTCGGCTCTGATACAACCGACCATACGTAATGGATGTCAGTCTCTTCTCATCCATCAGGCTGAGCTGATTCAATTTGTTTCTTACCCATTCTGCCTCATCAAGCTTGACGTCAACTAGAACTCTCAAAGAAGGAATCTCGACTTCTAACGGTAGGACAACTTCCATACCCTACACCAGCGAGAAAGGTGTTGCCCCAATTGAAGTACGTACCATGGTATGATATCCATGCAAAGCAAAGGGCAATATCTCATGCCAATCCTTATAGGTTACAACCATCTTTTGAACTATCTTCTTGATATTCTTGTTGGCCGCTTCAACAACACCGTTCATCTTCAGACGATAAGGAGATGATTTGTGATGCTCAATTTTGAAACTCTGGCACAGTTCCTTCATCATCTTGTTATTCAAGTTCAAACCATTATCAGTAATGATTCTTTCAGGCACTCCATAACGACAAATGATGTCCTTCTTGATAAACCAGGCTACCACTGTTAGAACACAGATTGGTTCTTAATAATTACTCTTTGTTTTGATGATAACTGTTAGGAAATTTATATTTAAGAATTATATACTCTAAAATTTGTTTGAGAGTTTTATTGCAGATTAATATTATATTAACTCTCTAGAAGCAAATTTGCCTTGAATACAAGAAGCTATTCTGACTCTGAAGCGCCAGATGCACCTTACAGAAGAATCTGTTTGCTCATTACAGAAGATCCTGAGCGTAGTCTCCAGAAGGATCTAAAGCAAGAAGCTCCAGAACATTCTAAGTCAGAAGCATCTGAAGATAGTCAGAAGCATCTGAAGATAATCAGAAGCATCTGAAGCTGAAGCATCAGAAGTATAGAAGAATATTGACTGAAGAGTTTCTCAAAGCATTAGTCTACAGAAGTTTCTGAAAGTACCTACGCTGCCAAGTACTGAAGTTCTGTGTTAATATGCTCTGATGATCAACACGCTAGAAGAACACACGCTGCAGAAGACTCTGATACAGCATAGTTCTGAATCTCATCAGAAGACTCTGATCCATTCAGACTCTGAAGAACTTGCTGAAACTGAAGAAGTGTTTTCAAGAATATATCCGTTGGAACTATTCAACGTCTCTTTCCTTATTTGTGCTAGACACACTTACACAGACAAAAAGGATTTATCTGTGCCATCTATTTCAAGGAAAGGTCAGTGCATGTGAAGACAAAAAGGCTCAGACCTTTTGGACTCTCTTTTCAATGTTCAACTTGCATGACTCAACTGCCTATAAAAGGAGATCTTCACTTCATTCTTCAGTGCTACACACTTGCTGAAAAGAAATCATAATATTCTCTAAGCTCTCATTCTTATTCTTCATAGAATCTCATTGTACTTAAACTTAAGAGAAAAATCACTGTAGTGATTATAGCTTTATAGAAGCATTAAAAACTCTTGTATTTAATTTACATTGATTGTAAAGAATATTCCTTAAGAGGATTTAGTGTGAATCAGTAGCTCTTGAGAAGACTAAGAACTGTAGTTCTTAGGTGATACTATTGTAATCAGTTTGATTTAATAGTGGATTAAGTCCTTGTTGAGAAAGGCAAATCACTCTGGAAGGGTGGACTGGAGTAGTTGTTTAACGAACCAGGATAAAAATAATTGTGTGATAATTTTCAAGTATTAATTTTCCATACTTATTCAACCCCCCCCCCCTTCTAAGTATTATCTCACCTTCAACCACTTGTTTGGTGACATTAGCATAGGAATCTGCTTCAACTCACTTGGTGAAATAATCAATAGCTACCAAGATGAAGCGATGTCCATTGGATGCGGTTGGCTCAATTTTGCCAATCATGCTAATGTCCCACATGGAAAAGGGCCAAGGAGACACCATGACATTTAGAGGACTCGGCGGCACATGAATCTTATTAGCATAAATCTAGCATTTGTGGAATTTCTTTGCATACTTGAAGCAATCCGACTCTATAGTCAACCAATAATACCCTGCTCTTAACAGCTTTCGAGACATGGCATACCCGCTGGTGTGTGTGCCAAAGGCACCCTCGTGAACCTCTTCCATAAGTAGACTCGCTTCTTTTTCGTCCACGCATCTCAGCAGTACCAAGTCATAATTCCTCATGTAGAGTACACCATCTTGGTTCAGATAGAAGTTTCCAGACAACCTCCTCAAGGTCTTCTTATCTTCGGTCGATGCCCCTGGCGGATACTCTTTGTTCTTGAGAAAATTCTGGATATCATAATACCATGGTTTGCCATCAGAGGTTTCCTCTATTGTCAATACAAATGTCGGTCTATCAAGGCGCAAGATGACTATTCTCAGAGCATTATTCCAGAAGTTCACCTTATACATTAAGGATAACATCTCCAGAGCATCTGCCGTCTGATTCTCCGCTCTCGGCACGTGGTGAAACTATACCCGATCAAAGAAAGGTATCAGCCTCCTTGCATAGTTCATGTAAGGAATCAGATTAGGCTGCCGGGTCTCCCATTCTCCCTTGATCTGATTAACAACTAGCGCTGAATCGCCGTATACATCTAGATTCTTGATCCTCAGATCAATGGCTTCTTCTAACCCCATAATACACGCTTCGTATTCGGCTTCACTATTGGTGCAAAGAAATGTTAACCTGGAAGTGAACGGGATATGAGAGCCATGAGGAGTCGTGATAATTGCTCCAATTCCACTACCATAGGAGTTAACAGTACCGTCAAATATCATCTGCCATTGGGAACCCTTCTCTAGACCTTCATCGGGTAATGGCTCATCGCAATCCTTCATTTTTAAGAACATGATGTCTTCATCAGGAAATTCAAACCTCATCGGCTGGTAATCATCAATCAGCTGTTCAGCAAGATATTCCGACAGAACACTCCCTTTGATAGCCTTCTGGGAGACGTATTGAATATCGTATTCTGTCAGGACCATCTGCCACCTGGAAATCCTTCTCGAAAGTGCTTGTTTTTCAAAGACGTACTTAATCGGATTTATCTTCGAAATCAACATGGTTGTATGATTTAGCATATGCTGTCTTAGGCGTTTGGTAGCCCAAGCGAGTGCGTAACACGTTTTTTCCAACATTGAGTCCCTGGACTCACAATCTGTGAACTTTTTACTCAAGTAGTATATGGCATGCTCTTTTCTTCCCATCTCGTCATGTTGACCGAGAACACAACCCATGCTATTCTCAAGAGCCGTTAAATACATTATCAATGGTCTTCCGGCTACTGAAGGTATCAGTATCGAAGGTTCCTGCAAATACTCTTTTATTTTATCAAATGCCCTTTGGCAATTTTTGTTCCAGACGACCACCTGATCTTTCTTCAACAATTTGAACATGGGTTCACACGTGGCTGTGAGATGAGATATGAACCTAGCAATGTAGTTCAATCTACCCAAGAAACCACGAACCTCTTTCTCTGTTTTCGGTGTTGACATATCTTGAATTGCTTTTATCTTTGCAGGATCGACCTCTATTCCTTTTTCACTGACAAGTGCACTTGTCTGGATTCAACCTCTGTCTGAACTTCCTTAGCCTTTCAAACAGCTTCAACAGATTCACTAGATGTTCCTCCTCCGTCTGTGACTTTGCAATCATGTCATCAACATAGACTTCGATCTCATGATGAATCATATCATGAAAGAGAGTCACCATTGCCCGCTGATAGGTTTCCCTACGCTTTTCAACCCAAAAGGCATTACCTTATAACAGAAAGTCCCCCACGGTGTAACAGAAGTTGTTTTCTCCATATCCTCCGGCGCCATTTTAATCTGATTATATCCGAAAAAGTCGTCCATGAAGGAAAACACCGAATATTGCGCAGTATTATCAACCAATACGTCAATGTGGGGGAGCGGGAAATCATCCTTCGGGCTCGCTTTATTCAAGTCTCTATAATCAACACACATCCTTATCTTACCATCTTTCTTAGGTACAGGTACGATGTTAGCGACCCATGGAAGGTAAGTTGTCACGACGACAAATCCTGCATCTGTTGCGGTGAGAATCGTGATACCAAGCTATTGATTAACTTGAATCTTTACTTCTTAGATTACAACCAGACTTTAATTTATCCAAAGGAAAGGTCTAAAGAAAGAAAAACCCTTTTTGCGATGTAACAACAACGCTAAGAGATTCGGGGATCGGGTGTTGGTTATGCATAGGGTAGGTATTTCCCATCCTAAACATTTGTAGTACTCTACAGGAACCTTTTGTTTATTGCATGCTAAGTTTGTAAATGTTTGCTAAGGTTTGGATTGGGGTAAAGGGTGAAGGTTAAAACCTAAAGATAGTTTCTAAGTTTGCTCGCAAAGACATCGCGTCCTCTGCCTACGTATCCTAACTAGGATAGAATCAGAGAAATCGTAGTTCTCCTCACTAGGGTTGAAGAACACTTGATTATGATCAAGGTTCAAAGGGGGGAACAAAAATTACAATGCTTGTGTAGAGTTTAACAAAAATCTCTAGATCTATATTGAACACTCAAGAGGGGAGTAAGTAATCATATCCATGATTCTTATATAGAGTTTACAAACTCTATCCTAGGGTTCTAGTTGAAGAACACTCCTAGTATAGGTGGGTCTTCTAGACTTAAGGCAAAGTTTACCGGCTTCTAAACTAAGGTTAAAGATGACTTAACTAAGTCGAGGAGGGATGAATGAGCTTTCCATGACACAAGGGTCAATGGAGAGACTTTTCCTTTGGAAGGAGATAGGGGGAGACGACTTGGATGAGAACTAAAAAAGTTCCATCACTTGGGGAATAAGTACTTAACAAAGTAAATAAGCAAGATGAAATAAGACAAGTAAGTATGCAAATTACAATAAGCATATACTTCAAATGATATCAATGGTTACAACCAATAGTCAAACATATTAACAAAGATTTGGGGCATATCTTAACAAAGATTGGAACATGATGAAGGTAATTACCACATAAACAAATCACAATTTGAAGATAGGCAAGTCACAAATTCAAAACATAGCAAATGTAACAACAATGCATAGATGATAATCAAACACCATTAAATCAGTTTAAACCTTATAATTTAGGAGGGAGAATGAGGTAATTCATGGTAACAAGGTCCTATCATGCTAACAAACACAAAAGAAACAAACATCCACAAATCTCACAAGATAAATAAGCATGGTATAAAAGAATGCCAACAAAGACGCGAGGTAACGACCGACAAAAGAAACAACTTTCAAATTGGAAAAAATCAATGTGATTATGAGAAACTTGAAATTTTCTTTTATTAAATAAAACTAGACATTATTATGAACATTTTGCAAAAAGAATGGAATGAAAATGATAAAAAATAAGCAAGTTATGATTTTTTGAAGTTTGTTGAATAAAAAGAAATAAAATGGTAAAAAGTGTCCTCCATGGGACTTGAACTCAGGACACAAGGGCAGAAGGTCATAAGGGGCGCATGGTTCTACCACTGGGATGGATATACATCCGTGTATTTAGCCACCCCGATAAGTATATGAGGTATGTTTCAAAGGATTTCTGGGCAAGATAAAACAATGAAATGCCGAAATACGGTTTTGATGCGTAACTCACTCAAAACTCAACCTTTTTTGGTGAAATTTTAGTCAAAACCACTTGGAATTTTATGAGGATCATGATGGTGTCATTCATTTTTCCAAACAATGTACACAAAATTAAATTCGAAGGAACATGCAATATGGAGTTTCGAAATGCGTTTTGAAGATCAAGGCTCAAAGCTGATACAATTAGAGCAATAAACTCACATGATCAAATTCCAAACATGCAAAAGGATGAGTTTCAACAGAAGTTTTGATTTAAAACACATCAGAACAAAAAATGGCATGTTAGTTGCAAAAGCATGAAAATTGGTGTTATAAGAAAAACTGTGTAATAACAGCAGCCATGATGCCACACCCAAACCCAGAACTAGCTATGAACATATACAAAAAAAAAATCTCTTAAGTTGATTATGACAATAACCAAGTTGTTGAAGTTCATGAGCCAGATTTTAAACACACCAGCTGTAACAACTTTAGAGAACAAGCTTGAAAACATCAACAGCTTAAACTTAACTAGAAAATAGCCAGCACTTCTTCCAACAGTGAGGATCATAGAACAAAAGGGACATGTCATGATTATATGTTTGGAAAATAGAAGCAATAATATGGACAGATTCAGAGATGAACACATCTAAAGATCTCTAGAACAAACAGTTGGAAAATCCTGAGATCTAAAGTGAGGCTGTCATCCTTGACAGTGAGCTTTCAACAAAAGATGTGAATATTTAAAACATTAAGATCTCAAAATAGGGACAAATGATTCATGTCAGGATTTAGACATGGTTCTCAAGGCATAGCAACAAAATCTGGTTAAAAATCAATTGTGCAGTTCAAGCAGCAGTTACCAACTTTAAACCAACACACTAGTTAACACAAAGACTTCATGGTTTGCATTTTATCCTTGGCATACATGATGACACAGGCAAACAACAATTTGTTCTTTTCAAGACCAATAGTGTAATATTCAATTTTGTCAATAAACATGTGTAGCAGCAAGTTCTAAAAGACAGTCCTATGCATAAACTTTAATGACAGTAACATAAATTCAAATCAAATGCTAGACAGCTCCAAGTATGCATTAAGTTGAGTTTACAAGCAAACTAGTATGATAGTGGTACTGGTCTTATGCAGATTTGTAACTTAAAAGGCTTAGCCAAACTTGGCAACAGGTGGTGGTGAGTGCGATAACCTCAGGCCCTAGCAGACAACCAACTGTCAACAGCCAAGTTAAATCAAGGATTGTGTAGTCCAACATAAAGATTCATAATTCTAAGTTCAACAAAATAAGATGGCATGTCCACAGTCTCACACATAAATCCAACAGTAACAAGGTACACTTGAAAACAGCACAGTTAGAATCTTAGTCATAAGGATTCAAGAGGTTGGTTTGAAAGCAAACAAACAAACAGCCCTCAGTACACAAGCTTCAGTTCAATAACATAAATCCAATTTGTCATCAAAAATCACAATTATGCAAACTGTCCTAAAGCTACACTATTGATTGAGGTTTTAAGAAACAGGACAGTGCTCAAGCCAAATGCAAACCTACAGGTAGCAGTAAGTTATTTGGTATCTCGACCAACATCTATTAATTGCCCTCATGCTTTTTTTTAACATAAACTGCATTTGCTCACTGATATAGGGCAGCCAACCAGCATGATGAGGTTAAATCTTAAATGAACCATGAGCTACTCTCACAAAAGTAACAACATACATTCAAGACCAAATATTTCTTTGCAATATGCTTTAGTTGGACGAGACAGACTTAACAACAACAAAATATTTATATTTCAATCAAAACACCTCAAACCAATATTTTTTCGAAGATCATATTAAGCATACACAACAGTGAGCACAACAGCAATGCATCAAAATTTCAGCAGTGTAGTACATACAAGCACAACAAAGCCACCAACTGGTCTAATGGTATACAAAACTCATGACTTGCAAATTAAAGTACTTTGAAATTTCAAAAACTGAGGCAGATGCAAATTAAGGGTGTGAGCATGTTATAAATGTAATATTAAATGAGTTCTAACAAGAATTTAATTCAAAACATCCTTGGGTTAAGAAATGGTACATGAGTAGCAATGATAAGCAAGATATGGACATGAGCAAAATTGAAATGATCATGATGCAAGGAATCAAAGCCTTATAACAGTTATCCCTTCAAAATGCCAACCACTAACATAACAGTTACTTTCAAAACCTAACCTAGATGTTGACGGATTTTTCTAAGTGAAAACAATTTGGTTTTAAGGAATTACAAGTCTTAACATTTACAAAGTACAATAAAACCAATGACAGCCATAATGTGGACAAAGGGAATGGTGGATCAAAAATTAGCAAACTTCCAGGCATGGATTAACAGTCAGGTCTTAGCATGAAAAGCACAGTGTCTTTATAAAGACCAATCACAAATTTACATTCCAATTAAGTTTTTGTACAAGAAATCTGAACAGACACAGCAAGGATCAAGCAAACAGCTCTATTATGACACTCTAAGCATGACAGTCATTGTTTCATTAACAAACCCTAACATGTAAACTTACTACTGACAGCAAATGATGCAAAACAAGGCAATACTCAATGAACTAGCAACAATACTTTATGAACTAGCAGCAGACATTTTGAATAATAAGCCACACTTAAAACAAAACTGGCTGCAGCCCTCCTCTTCTTTTCCCAACTTAAAGTAATACCAACAAAGTAACCAAAAAACAACAATGATGCTCAAACACATACAATGCAATGATAAAAAAACTGATCACATCATGATATTGGAAGTTAACAAGTTCTGCAGTAATGGATTGACATCATTAATACAATAACACAATTCAACAGTCTAAACACAATTTATTACCAAAGCAAAAGGTTTAATGCCAACTGTCCTACTCCATACATGACATTTCCAAAGTCAAACATTAGCACACTCAAAGTATGCTTTTCATATGATTGTAGTTCAAAGGCAGCCAACATGACAATAGGTCCTACATGATAAACCAAACCTTCAAGTTCAAAATTCAAACATGTATTGATGACATTTATGCATATAAAGGAGGGGGTTTATAAGTACTAACCTCTTGTAGATCCCTCTCAACCAGCTAACAGCTCAAAGCAAGAACTCCCTCCTCTTTTGAGCCAACTTGTAGTTTCCTTCCTTTTTGAAGCAAGATGCAATCTTGTGGACAATTGAGGAAATATACTTCACCACTAGTTCTCAATGCTTTGGATAGTTGTAATAAGATATAAGTGAGGTGTTTGGATGATTAAAACAACTGAAATAGACCTAGACCAAGATTTGGCAAGTTTTGAGGGTGGTGGTCAAACTTTCTTAGTGTGAAAGTTGACTTTTAGCAAAATGGTATTTTTTGGAGGTTTAAAGGTATAGACACCTTCTATATGATATTTAAGGATTGTATGGATGCTTTTTAGAGGTTTGAAGGGATGAAACTGGTCTCGAGCAGAGTCTTGCTCAAGACAGTTTTTTTGGAGAAAATGGAGGTTTTGAAGATTTTGGAATTCTTGATGAATGAGAGGAGAGTGAGAGCTATGGTTTTCTGAGATTGATCTGGTGTGTTTGAACTCATAGAGGAGGCCTCTATTTATAGCCAAGCAAGAGTGAGGGCAGCCTTGGTCATTTACCACTTTTGGAGGAAGATTTGTGAAGAAAATCTTGCCAAATCTAGTGGCAGCCTCTTCACATCAACTCCATGGCTCAATTCAAGCAAAACCAGCTGACATGAGGGGGGTGAGGTGACCTGAGATGATGCTAGAGAAGTAGGAGACTACAACTGCCACATGTCTTGGAAAAGTTTCTCTTTCTTCCTCTTATTTGAATAAAATAATGTCTACTTGCCATCAACTTGCAATGTTCATCAAACCAACTTCCCTTCTGGTTTTCTCTTCATCCATACCTCATATTATCAGTTTGTAACATAATCCAAGGGTGGAGAATGACTCAAGTTGTGAAAATTCAGTTTTGAGAAATTTTGACAAAGTGGTTCCAAGTGTGACAGGCCCAACTTCTATGGTGCATAACTTCCTGCTCAAACATGCTATTGAGGAATTCTACCACAATTTGGAAAGCCCTTAGGTAGCTCTACAACTTTCATGTTTTGGGAATTTCCAAATTTTTGAGGGAACTAGGTTGAAAAACCCTTCAAAGTTTCTGAAAAAACCACTTACAAGTGCTAAATAACTTAGAAATTTTCTAAGTTATTTCCCCTTCAAAAATGAATTTTGCTATAAATCCAATTTTGTGCATTTTTTGATCATGGATCACTTTGAGGCTTTTTTAGGATTTGTCAAGATCTTTCCAATGAGCTTTGAACCACTTCAATTGGATGTGTGGTTGAGGAGTTATGGTCTTGCCCTTTTCGAAACCCTAATTCCCGATTTTTGCAATTACTTCTCAACCCTTGATCCAATGGTCATGAAATTTTATGGGGAGGTGTAATATGACATAAGGAACATTTTTGATTCACATCTTGAAGTCAAATTCCTTATTGTTGAAAAGTTGACTTTTCGGTCAACTGTTCGATCGATCAGTGTCTACCGAGTCGCCCGTTGGTGATCCGGACATCCTGAGGACTTGAAACTCTTTGTATGGACTTTACTAAGCCATAGGAGCTTAATGGACCTTGATCCCACCATTTAAATACTCTTTGAATTGAAAGTCAAACTATAGTTGACTTTTTCTAATCGAAAACCCTAATCGGGTATCTCAAATTGCACTGTTCTCAATCCCCGGGTGACCACCTTAAATTGCACTCATTCTTGGTCCAATGTATTATCCTTGATCTTGTTTGAAGTTGGATCAATCCAAAATATTGATTGATCAAACCCTCGATGTTTCAATTTTGACGGTACGGAACCCTAATTCATCTGCATCTTATCAAAGATAAACTGAAAGTGGGTTAAGGTTAGTTAATCAAGCAAATATGATCCTACAATGATGATGAGGATCTAAGGGGTCAAAATTTGGGGTGCAACAGATGCCCCTATTTAAATATATTCACTAGATGGTAATGTGAAAGGTATTTAAATATAGCAAACCAGAAACTTTGTCCCTTAGATCCGATGGTATGCAAAAGGACAAATGCTGAGATGCAAATGATTTCTAAATGATGTTTTATGATGCTTGAATGCAAGACAGATGCAGACACACGAGCAAATATAAAAGAACGGCAATACAATGAGTAACCACTCACAAGGACCCAACACGCTGGGGGAAGATTCAAGACTAAGTAAGCAAGATAGTTCAAACATGACTAAAGATGCTGTTCAAGGAAATCTTTCGCACATGGGACACAAATCCACCAGGGAAGACACATCTTCATCGGGGAAAGGAGATACGAACCTCACTGGGGATAACCATATGAGGAAGCCCACCGGGGAAGAAGACAATTCTTCACTGGGGAAATGAAAGGAAAGAGGCATAACCCACACTGGGGAAGAAACCCACTGGGGAAAACTTCGCTGGGGATCAACATCCACTAGGGAAGCATAACTTCACTGGGGAAAAGACGGAACGAAGACACGAATCTCACTGGGGATAACCAGATGAGAAATTTCCTATACCGAAGAGTTCAAACAGGATCTTCGGGAAAAGGTTAGAAACAAGACCAGGCGTGCCGGAGAGACTAGTACCCACTAGTTCTCCGAGACTCGACTGGAAGAGCGAAAGCTTTCAAATGGGGAGACGGGTGACGACCAGAATAACAAATAGCTTCAAACGGTGCTAGTTTCCACTAGACTTACTGGGGATACAGTGATGACCAAATCAATAACGGTTTCCAAGAAGTGCTAAACATTACCAGACTTCCTGGGGATATGGTGACGACCAAATCAAAGTTCCAATTACAATTGGGAATTCTAAACAATGTTGTTAAAACAATAGGACTCTGGCTGGGGAAGTTGGTAACAATCAACTTTCAGCACTAATAACGATTAGTTTTCAAACAATGCCAGTAACCACTGGATTTAGAGGGGACTGGTGATAACCAAATCAGGATATACCAATAAAAATTGGTTTTGGATGATGCTAGTAACCACTAGACTTAACTGGAAAATTTGGTGACGACCGAATCCAAGGAGACCAATGACCATTGGATTTTCAAAGAGTTTGGTAACGACTAGACTACTGCGGTGATAACAATCTGCTTTAGGTGATGCCAATAATCATTGGACTTTTAGGGAATTTTGGTGACGACCAACTCCAATGTCAATGACCATTGGTTTTTAGAAGGCAATACTAGTAACCACTAGATTTTTAGCCAGATTGGAGAAAACCGAATCAAAGGGACTCCAATAACAATTGGTTCGCTTTATAACAGAATCAGTAACAACTGGGTTTGGAAAATGGTTGGTGACGACCAAATCATGGTACCAAACGTAATTAGTTCTGAACGTGTGCTAGTGAACACTAGTCTTTCAAAGTTTGTTGGTGACGACCAAATCGAAGATGAAGATTGGTAACAACCCCCTGTTTGTGTAAATTGGACATTGCTAGTCACCACTAGCTTCCCAAAGAATATAAGGAAACCCCAGGATGTCAACTTTGAAGCGAACTTGTAACAATAAATCAAAGATAAAGGTAACGACCAAAGGATCTCAAAGGCAACAGCCTAAACAGGCAAAAACCAAAACCAGAAATGCGAACAAATGCGTATGCTGGCATGATGTTGTATGTAAGATGCAGACTGACTCGCAGGAACAAAAGAAAGCAAAACAAAGAGGGAACTCGTCACTCTGAGTTTCAAAATGCCTCTCGTCAGGCGACACCTTCTTCTTTGGTGTAGATAACGATCTTTTCTCAATAATATCCTTGTAATTCTGCAGAGAAGAAGTCTTGGCTTAAGAGCTAGAATTGTTGTCGGACACATCTAGCTTGGTCAAAGGTAACAACAACTTCCACAACTTTGAGAACTGTGTAATATCATTAGATTACCTCTAGAATTTTTCAATCATTTTGTCAAATCGTGCTTCCTTTTTAAAACAAGACTTAAGTTTTTCAAAACACTTTGCTTTCATGAAAATTCTTATTAACAAATAAGTGAAATTGCATAACAAAAACAGCGGATCATAACAATGATTTGGCCAAAAATCTGATTTTATTGATAAATAAGAACTTTACAAAAGGCAAAGCCTTGGGAACTTTATAAGTTTGAAAAATGGCAAACAGAAAAGGTTACAGAATCCCATAATAATCTGGTCCTTCCGACTGCCAGTTCACTTGCTTCGCTGCTTCTGACGAGAATGACAGGCGTTGATCTTTCTTTTGATATCTTGCACAAGACTCCGCTCCGGCGTCTGCCAGCTTTCAAACGTTGGGCTTTCATCTTGATGAAGCACTGAAATCTCCTTTCTAGGTATTTCGCTTCAGGCGTAGTATTTTCTCACTGCATTTGAGTTGATGGGATACTTGAGTTGTTCGCCATCCATAGTCTCGAGAATTAGAGATCCTCCGGAGAAGACAGTCTTTACAACGAAAGGGCCGTCATAGTTGGGCATCCACTTGCCACGCATATCCTTTTGAGTTGGCAGGATCTTTCTAAGCACAAGCTCTCCTTCCCTATACTCTTTGGGACGAACCTTTTTATTGAACGCTCTGATCATCCTTTGTTGATAGATTTGACTGTGACACATGGCCGCCATTCTTTTTTCGTCAATGAGGTTCAATGATTCGAATCTTTCTTTTATCCATTCGTTTTCATCAAGCTTTGCTTCCGTCAAGATCTTCAAGGAAGGTATTTTGACTTCAATGGGCAGCACAACGTCCATCCCATACACTAAGGAAAAGGGAGTTGCCCCTGTCGAAGTGCGCACCGATGTTCGGTATCCGTGCAAAGCAAATGGTACCATCTCGTGCCAATCTTTTGTATTATCTTTTTGATGTTTTTGTTTGCAGCTTCAACTGCACCATTCATCTTAGGTCTGTAAGGAGACTAGTTGTGATGTTTGATCTTGAAATCGTCACAAAGTTCCTTCATCATTTTGTTGTTCAGATTCGACCCATTGTCAATGATGATTTGATTAGGGATACCATATCGACAGATGATCTCCTTTTTGATGAAGCGAGCAACCACTTGCTTTGTCACGTTTGCATACGACGCTGCTTCCACCCATTTGGTGAAGTAATCGATTGTGACAAGGATGAAGCGATGGTCGTTGGAAGCCTTTGGCTCTATTTCCCCAATCATATCTATGCCCCACATTGCAAAAGGCCAAGGTGATGTCATCACATTGAGAGGATATGGTGGGACATGCACTTTATCAGCATAGACTTGACATTTATGACACTTTCGAGCAAAGAGGATGCAATCCGTCTCCAAAGTTAACCAAAAGTAGCCTGCTCTTAAGATTTTCTTAGCCATGGCGTGGCCATTCGCATGGGTGCCGAAGGTTCCTTCGTGTACTTCGGTCATTATGAGATTCGCCTCGTTTTCATCGACGCATCAGAGTAAAACCATGTCATGATTTCTCTTGTACAAGATACCATTGCTGATGAAGAATTTAGATGACAATCTTCGTATTGCTCTCTTGTCAATTGTGGACGCGTTAGCGAGATACTCTTGATTTTGGAGAAAATTCTTGATATTGTGAAACCACGGCTTCTCATCAGATTCTTCCTCTATTGACATGATGTATGCGGGTACTGTCCTTCTTTCGATGCGGATCAGAGGTGCCTCGTTGACAAACTGGAGCTTCCACATTGATGCCATCATGGCTAGTGCATCGGCAATATGGTTTTCTGCTCTTGGTACATGCTTGAAGGTAATTTCATCAAAATATTCAACCATCTCCAGGATATGGGTCTTGTAAGGGATCAACTTTTCATCTCTAGTTTCCCATTCTCCTTTAAGTTGGTATATCACCAAGGCAGAATCACCAATTACTTCCAAGATTTTGATGCGAAGATCAATGGCAGCTTCCAACCCTAAGATACAGGCTTCATACTCGACTATGTTGTTTGTACATGAGAAACAAAGCCGGGCTGTGACGGTTGTCGCTATCGCGAAACTAAGGTGCCGGCAAAACAAAAGAGTCGCCACCTTTCGTTATTTATCCCTCAGAGCGGGAAAGGAAACGATCGGAAAAACCTGACGAAAACGTATAAGACAAGGTCATCGCAACCATTGTCTGGGTTCGGGAGTCGGTTATGCAAGGGGAAGGTATTAGCACCCCTCACGTCCGTCGTACTCGACGGGATCCATGCTTGCTTGTTTGTCTAAAGGATGCAAAAACAATCTATCTACGGCTGCTAAATCTAAATGGAAAGAAACTGACTCGATAGAGCGTCGCACTCTATGCCTACGTATTCTCATCAGAGAATGAGAAATCAGAGTCTACGTAGTTCGGGAAACTGCGGGGGAATTTGCTCGCCAAGACGTCGCGTCTTGTGCCTACGTATTCTCGTCAGAGAAATCAGAGCATGCCGTAGTTCAGGCTAACTACAGCTAGACAGAGGCGTTCTCGGTCACACAGGGGTGAGAGAAAGGATTGACGATACTAGCGCACACATTCTAGCAGTTAGGTGTATGCTGCTCGACCATCGGAGACTTAGGCGTTACCTGTTTGCGGTAGAACGAACGTAGTATGTCGTTGTTTTTAAAGGTATGGGAACCTACGGAACTTAGAACTACAGTCTAGTATCAAATGCGCAAGGGCAAGAGAAAGGGAAACATCAGTCGTCAGCGGGAAAGTCTCGATCGCACGGCAGCGAGAGAACAGAGAGGTTAGTTGTTAGTGTGCTCGCTAGGATATCGCATCCTATGCCTACATATTCTCATTCGGTATGAGAAATCAGAGCTGCTGTAGTTCAACTAACTACAGCAAACGGGGAAACAAGAATAAGGGAAAAGGGAGGTAGCTCGCTAGGATGTCGCATCCTATGCCTACGTACTCTCGTCTGGTACGAGAGATCAGAGCAAACGTAGTTCGACGGGAAAACGAGTCTCGATTGCACGGGGGTGTTGCACCCCAAAATTTGACCAACCGATTCCCATATCTGGTTTATGTTTCGACGCATTTTGCATTCGCATTCGCATACTGCATGCATTGCAATTTTCTCAGTCAGATTGATTTTATCGGGATTGCATCCCCTGGCGCTTCAGGCAGTTCAGGCCGGTCTGGATAAGTGTATTTTGAGATTTGGTGCTCGTTCCCTGTGTTTTTAGGCCATCTCGGTGCCCGGGTTTCGCTATGGTGGCGCAATCGTTCTCTAATCGATTTAATCGACTTCCTGGCATTTTTAGAATTTTTTCTTTTATTTTCTAGTTTTTTAATGCATTTAATATATTTTTTTAATAGATTTATTTGTGTTTTAGATATTAAATAGGTTAGTATTTGGTTTTATAGAATTTAATAGAAGTAAATAGTTTTTTTTTTAGATTTTTAAATAGATATCCTTTTTTTAAAATAGAATTTAATAGATTTTTAGTCTTTTAGATATTAGTTTTTTTTATCATTAAATAGAGTAGTTTAAAATAGTTTTTAAATAATCCTTTTAGATTTTTTTAATAGTTTTGTGATATAGAGAAAAAAAGGGGAATATAATAATGTTAGATTAGATTTTTTAATTGGTTTGATAGATTTAATATAGAATTTCATAGGTTTTTTTATAGATTTTATTAGATTTTTTTAATTGATTTTATAGATTTAATTGGAATTTTAAATAGATTGCTAGATATTAAGTAATCTTTTCTGTTTTTTAATAGGTTAATTAGGGTTAATTGTGTTTTGTTAATTAGATTTAATTAGGATTAATTAGGGTTTTTGTTATTAACTTTCGTTTAGTTAATTAGGGTAGGTCATTAGCATTTAGTTAATGCATTAATCAGAGTTTATCCATTAATGGGCCAGGTGTCCAATAATCAAGGCCCAGTCAGAAGGTCCAAAAGTTGGTGCCAAGTGTCATTTAAATAGTGATGCCACGCGTGTTAAGTCTCCCTCTGCCACCTCTCTCCCTCTCTCTTCACACGTGTCCTTTCTCCCTCTCCCCTCAGTGCCACTTGTCCGTCTCAGAACCCTCCACCACCACACCTCACTGCATGTCTCACAACTGTCCCCCACTAGCTACCTACTGGCCGGAGTGCATGCAACAGCCGTCGGACCGCCGCCTCTCCGCCGTAACAGTCGCCGGAGTTTGGTAAGCTCGCCGGAAACTGGATTTTCCCAGAGAATCCACGAAATCATCATCGATCTTATTCACTCCTCCATCAATCTCTCACCGAAGATTCAAAGATCTCGCTGGAGAATTCATCATAGCCACCAGAAAATCTCCAAAACTCTTCTTCAAGTTTCTTCAGAAATCCAACGACCTTCAAAGAACTTCATCGTTCATCATCATCCAATATTCATCAACTCGCCAGAAAATCTCCAAGAACAATCTTCAAGCGTGTTCTTCATCCAATTCCAGAAATCTTCAACGACCAAGAACATTCATCTTCCTCCTATCCAGATATCCTCAACACCATCAACGAATTCATCACGCGGACATCTTGATTTCTCCAAGATCGCCAGAACGTCAAGATCGCCATCAAGCTTGATAATCTTCATCTGTCACGCCCAGAAATCAACATCGTTGCCGTCACATCTCCAGGTTCCTTTCGAAATTGCTTTGAACTTGTTAGTTTGGTTGTTAGCGGTAGAACTGGGTGATTTTAATATGAGCTAAGAGGCTGAAACGTAGTTGGAGATAGGTATTGATGAGCAAGTTTTGTGAAGGTGAGGGTTTTGATTAGAGTGTTTCAGAGCGTTTGGGAGGACTGAGGATCGAGAGGGTGTGGAGGCACCGTTAGGGTTTGGAGGAGGGGGATAGTGAACAGTAGTGAGGGAATGTGAGGTAATTTAGGTTTTGTTGCTAGGACTGAGGGGGAATTGGATTCGGGCCTTAGGCCCATGGTGTTGGTTTTCTGGTCGTCTCCCCCCGTTTCCCCAGTGACACCCCTCTTCCCATGTGTGAAATGTGTTCTGGGCCTAGATAGACTTGCTATCCGCACCCCCCAGTCTGGGGCCCAATAGGATAACAATGCGAAATCTTGCTATTCGCCACCCCCCGTTTTTCTTTTTCTTGTTTTTTTTAATGTTTTTCTGAATAAGTTTGGGCCTAGTGCGTTTTGATGTTGGCACCCCCCTGAGCCCAATTGTCCTTCTGAACTGTAGAAATTGCTATTTGCCACGCATATTTTTTTCATTTTTAATTGATTTTCCTTTGATTTTCATGTTTGCATATAGTTTAGTAAATAAATCATAACAAATTGAAAAATGGTTATTTTTACATGGAGTTTTTCCCCTCATTTTCATAAAAACATCAAGAAAATAATAAAAGAATAAAATTGGCATTTCATTCATTTTTTATTTTCTGGTGCATTTTTACATTTTTATGGCATTTATTTCATTTTCACTTGGTATATGTTACTTGCTGAATTTAGTATGGTCATTGTATTTCATATCTTGATGAAATTCTTTTTGCTATGGTTAGATTAGAGTATTATGTTCCCCCTGGAATTTTATCACATTTTTGTGATTTAATTTAGGCTAGTTTTGAACATTAAACTTTAGGGTGATCATGATTAGGGTTCCAACTTGCATAGGTGCAATTCAACACATAGTTTTGGGATTTTAAAATTGATTTAGGTCTTGGGGTTTATATGGGGTATAGGGTACATAGTTAGGGTCCCCTAGAAATTTAATTAGGATTTTATAGTGAGTTTTACTATTTTTACCTGATTTTTGCAATTTGGTTGATATTGGTGTGTTTCCCACTTGGGATGTTGCGTTCTTTGTTGGGTTTTGGGCATTTCAATTGGGGTTTGGGGCTTGGGCTTGGCTTGTGGAGCATGAGGAAGCATGAAAGAAGATTGAAGACAAATAAGGATGCTTAGAGCTTGGGGATTCTTTTGCTTGAAGATGGTTTTTGAAGACATAGGAAATAGGAGAAATAGGCAGAGCTTTAGATTAGACTGAATTTTTCCACAAACATGGAAAGCATCTTGTGCTTCCATTCCTCCCAATGATTAAAAGTCCTTCTAAGATATTCACATCCCTCCTTTGGAGGGATAAGTGGCTTATCTTGGAAGTAGAACTTTGAGGGAACCTGCCTCATAATGTTAAACACTTATAGGCTTCCTTTGGTTGTCAATAAGCTGTTTAGCATTCAACTTATTCTGTTAAGTGATTCTCTTCTGGAGTGCTGCCTTGAAGAAAGAAGTTCATTGGAGATAAGAAATTCATTGCCTTGAAGATTGATAAAGATGATACCTGTTCATGTCAAAGCTGCTCAACTATTGGATTAGGGTTTTACTGCTGTCAAAGCTACTCAACTGTTGGATTTGGGTTTTACTGGTGTTTGAAGCTGTCTGTTGTCTGAAGCTGTCAACTGTTGGGGTTCATTGCTTGCTCAGGCTTGGTGTTGCTTGGAGTGTAGGGGATCATTGAAGAGTTGATTTTGGGGTTCACTTGAAGATGTTACTGTTTTGCAGTTAATCAACTGTCAGAGTTTGATATTTTTCATAGCTGCTGCTGTAGGAGCTGGTGTGCTGTCAGAGCTGGTTTTAGGATCTTATTTTCTTTGCTGTATTGTTTGTTAATTTTCCCTTAGGTTTGAAGTGAAGCTGTTTCACTTTGCCTATTGTTTTCCCAGGTTCGAGGTTGAGTGGGACTCCCTTGCCTCGCTTGTATTGCTGCATCTCATGCATTTTACTGTTTTACTCTATATATGCTGTTTCTTTTCCATTTATCCCCTAGGATCTCTGTTTCTCTCTGTGCAAGAGAGAAATATGACAGGCATTAGGTGTTAATCCATGCATGACAACATTAGGGTAGTTTTGATTCCCATTTCAAACCCTAGGTTTTTAGAGTTCTTTCTCTTCTATCTCAAAATCACTCAAAACACAGTACTAAGATTTTAAACATCAATAAAAGACAGTTCTTGTGTAAAAGACTGAAAACCAATCAAAGTGTCATTTTTGTCCGCTTGGACCAGTAATCAGGAGAAAACCTTTTTCAGAAGGATAAAAGATAAACAGACAAGCTTGTGTCTTCCGTGGCCCGAACTACGTTTGCTCTGATCTTTCATGCTGTATGAAAGTACGTAGGCATAGGATGATGTATCCTAGCGAGCAACCTTCCCCTCCTTTCCCGTAGGTAGGCGAACTACGTTGACTCTGATTTCTCATTCCAGACGAGAATACGTAGGCATAAAGTGCGATACTTTGCATGGATTTACGTTTCTGTATTTACTTTCAGCATTATATTATTGTAACTATTGCTGCTGTGGGTATGAGGGGGTTCTATGATTGAGAGATAAGCCGGACCTGGGCTTGAGTGCACCTAGAATTAGAGTGGAAATTAGTGGGCGCGTGCATACTTTGCATGTACTAGTGTCTCATGAAATCCACGCTCAGACGAGGTTCATCTGGTTGACTTCTTTTTCAACCCTTTGGGTTGAGGGGGTTGTTGGTTAGTTGGATTGTCGACTCTGGGGACCGATCATTTGGAAGTTGGCTAAGTGAGGCCTCTTCAGGACATGATGATGCCACACCTTCTGGGTATCATATCATCCGTCTTGAAAGTCTGTGACACCGACGACCGCATAGGATGCCATACCTTGTGTCAGTTATTAGGACACCTACCTGTGAGAGAGGTTGGGACATGCAGGTAACTTGACCTCCAAATTACCGGTTTTCTTGATTGAGATTCAGTGGTGCTGATATTTGAGGACATTATTATTGGGGCTGTCAGAGACCAGGTTGGAGCATTGTGGATGGTCTTGAGCAATTTGTGGGTCTATTTGAGACCAATATTGTGGATTGGGCTTCTCAGCCAGGGGCACTTGGTTCCTTGGTGCATTGTTTGCATATTGCATTGTTTGCATCATCATGTGCATATCATTAACGTGTGTCTGTGCTGCAGGTGCATTTTTATACTTCCCGATTCTAGTGCTCTGGACTTCTATCTGTCACCATGAGTACTTTGAGGAAGACTGTTGCGTATAAGTTGCCTACCCCTGATGTGACTTCTCTGTTGGGTCTGATTTCCCTAGCTGAAGATGATGTGAAGAGAAGTTTTAGAAAGAGTTATGGGAAGCTACTGAGATTGGTTTGCAGACCAACCACATATGAGCTGAATGGGTTATACACATTGATGCAGTTTTATGATCCCTCCTTGAGGTGTTTTATGTTCCTGGACTTCATTTTGGCTCCAGCCATGTAGGAGTACGCTGAATTTCTAGAGTTGCCAGTTCAGAATAGAGTGCCTTTCATTCATTTTGATGCTAAGCCTAAGCTGGAAGACTTAGTTGTTCCCTTGCATATGGATCCTGCAGAGTTGTTGTTGACTTCCTGGCATGGAGTTTCGGGGTTTTCTCTCAAATTTTTGGTTGGCAAAGCCCAAGAATATGCCAAGAGTGGCTGCTGGATTGTGTTTAACGATGTTCTTGCCTTGTGCATCTATGGGATTATACTGTTCCCTAATCTTCCTGAATTCGTTGATTTGGATGCATTCTACTTGTTTGCTGCAGGCAACCCGGTGCCTACATTGATTGGAGATTTATATCATTCCCTGCACTATAAGAATGAAAACAGAAGGGGGAAGAATGTCCATTGTTGTGTACCATTGCTGAATATGTGGTTTGAGAGCCATCTTCCCAAGAAGGGTCCTTTTGTTGAGTCTGCAGATACAGCTGAATGGTCCGAGCATCTAATCGGGCTCTCTTCAGAAGACATCGTCTGGTTCAATAGAGATTTATTGGGGTCAGAGATTATCTTTAGTTGCACCGGGTTTCCCAACGTTCCTCTAATTGGAAGGAAGGGGTGTATTAACTACAACCCATCTTTGTTGGTCAGACAGTTTGGGTATGCTTTGAAGAGTCCACCGAAGGAGGGAGAAGTACAGGAATCTCTGTACTTCACTAGTGACCTGAGTGGGGAATTATTAGCCAAGCTTCAGCACGCTTGGAATCATATCTGCAGAAGAGGGAAACCATTACTAGGCAAGAATGATTGTCAAGCCTATATGCCTTACAAGGTGTGGATTCAAGAGAGGGTAAGACAGGTGCAGATGCCTTTTCCAGCAGTATCACGTCCTGTTCCCATTCCAGTTAAGGAACCGACTACTGTGGCTATTAAGGTCTATGAGCAGGTAGTAAAAGAAAAAGAAGACTTGATAAAGATCAATGAAGAGTTAGAGAAGGAATTGGCTCAAATCCGAAGGGAGAAAAACGAGGTTGTGTATTCCTTCCAACAGCAGACTGAGTTGGTAAGCAGGTTAGGTGCTGAACTGGCAGAAGAGAAAAAGAAGCATGAACGCCTGGGAAAAGACTTCAAAAGCTCTCATGACATGTTAGAGTCCAAGAAGAAGTCACTCGATATCGCCTACCGGGAGATCTCTGCGTTCAACAAAACCTGGAACGCCACGCTGACCGGCAATAAGGAAAGAGAAGACAAACTGAGGCTGCAGATCTCTGAGCTGGAAGGTCAGTTGAAAGCTAGCCAGAGGAGGTTGGAAGAAGAGGTTACGCGGAGGTATGATGTCCAGAATTCCTTGAACAAAGTTATCAAGTGCAAGAAGGAGTCTGCATCTCAGAAACGGAAGTTAGATGACTGCTTTGGAGAAGGGGCATGGGAGGAATCTATTGGTGATTTATGGCGTGTTCTCAAGCGAAGAGATCTACTTATCGAGGGATTGCTTTCTCAGCCAGACCATCAGAAGACCAAAAGGCTGCTAGAAGAGTATCGGGCGTATGGCCGCACGTGATCGTTTTATGTACTATTGTGTATGCTTTATTTGCATCGTGCTGACCATCACCAGGATTGTTGGTTGAGGTCATGCCTCCTTGTTATTGTATATTGTATTCCCGGTTCGGGGGGCTCTTCAGCAATAAATGAGTTGTTTCTTATATGAATGTATCTGAGCTTCTTATCACCGCACTGTCACAACACTGCACTGCACAAAAGCACATTGGCACTAGAATTGGGGAGTGATATTCCCTAATGCACAGACACATGTTGCATTTGCATACACATTCATATTGCATTTACCAGGTAATTATTGAAATGTATCTCATTTCCTGCATCTCGTCAGGTTTTTCCAGAATTGAAAGTCAACATCCTCACCAATACTCTACTCGTACCAACTGCAAAAGAGTCATGGACCAGATGCAAAACGAGATGTCGGAGATGCGTGAAAAGCTGGCGCTGTTCATGCAGACGATGGAGACAGTTGTGAAGGGGCAGGAAAGCCTGCAGACTTTGGTGCAGCCATTGCTGGCGAAGAGTGTTGGGAATGGAAACGAAGACCACCATTCTGTACGTGTTGAAACCATTCATGGGGATGGCACTCCTACGCCTATAGCTCCACCTGTGGTGAATATACCTGTTGTGAATGTGAACAATGGTGCTGGCGCCGGGAATTGGTAATGAGACTGTCATTAATAATGTTGGATTCGGAGACGCCAATCTAGGCGGTGGTAACAATGGAGGTAATGGCTTTGGCAATAACGGGTTCGGCTATAATGATCAAGGCTTTGATTATGTCAATCAGGATGGGAAGTTCAGCTTCAACGCTCAGGGTTTCGGATATGATGGTTTTGGTAATGCTAATCAGGGCTATGGTGGATTCGGTAACGGAAATGGTGCTGGAGTGATGCCTTTTGGACCTGCCGGGGTCACTCAAGGGTATGGTAACAGAGGACGGGGTCCTATGATGAATCAGACTAGATTTGGTCGTAACAATGGGTATGACGGGTACGGAAATGAGAATGTTAATTGGGTGGAAGACCAACAGGAGGATGCCTTTTCTGGTGGAGGTATTGAAGGACCTGTGGATCCTGTGCAAAGGATCAGAATGCTTGAGGAACAAATGAAGGGTGTAGTGAATCAGAATACTACTGGCTTAGATATGACTACAATGGGATTGGTGCCTGGCCTGAAGGTACTGCTGAAGTTTAAAGCTCCCACGTTTGATAAGTATAAGGGAGACACTTGCCCAAAGGTGCATGTTCGCTCTTACTACAGACGGATGTCCGCTTACTCGAATGATGAAAGAATGCTGATGCATTTCTTTCAAGATAGCCTGTCCGGACCATCGCTGGAGTGGTATATGGGGCTGGAGCCCACTCAGATCAAAACATGGAGGCAACTGGCTGAGGCGTTTGTGACACATTACAAATATAATAGTGACCTGGCACCAAACAGGGTCTAGCTGCAAGGCTTGTCACAGAAAACTGGGGAGAGTTTCAAAGAATATGCGCAAAGGTGGCGCGACATGGCGGCAAGAGTGCATCCTCCTCTAGGGGAGAAGGAGATGAACGATATGTTCATTGGAACATTCACGGGGATATTCTATGAGAAGTTGTTTCCTGTTGCGTTGGGCAGTTTCTCTGATCTGATCTTGATGGGTGAAATGATTGAGAATAGTATTAAGGTGGGAAGGTTCCAAGCTGGGGAGTCTACTTCGTCAGGAGGTAATAGAAAAGCATTTGGTGGTAGACGACAAGGTGATTCTAGTGCAGTGTTTGGTGGCAGGGGCAGGGGCAGAGGAAGACATCAATATGTTCAGCCGCAGCAAGTAGCTAGCGTCACTATCCCGCTTCCTCAACAAAGACAGCCACAACAATAGCAACCACAACAACAGCAGGGACAAAATCTTGGCCAGAGAAGGACACAGAACGCGAGACCGAAAAGAGTGTTCGACGCACCTCCTTCCACGTATGCAGAACTCCTCCAGACTCTGCTAGGTTTGAACTTGGTCGAAAAGAGGACTTTGGCACCGCCTACTGGGGCAGTACTCCCTTACGGATATGATGCCAACAAGCATTGCGAGTTTCATTCCGGGGCACCCGGGCATGATATAGAAGCTTGTCAGGCGTTTAAGCATAAGGTTCAGGATTTATTGGATAGAGAAGCTATTAACTTTGGACAGGCAGGTCCAAATATAGTACAACAGCCTATGCCTAATCATGGGGCAAATGCCATTTTGACTGAGGAGAATCTGAATCTAGTGACAGATGTCAATGAGCTAAAGACACCGTTGGATGAGATCAAAAGCAGGTTGTTAAAAGGGGGTGTATTCCCGGGGTGTGACGAATATTGCTTGGATTGTTGGATACAGCCGGAGGGTTGTAATGAGTTGAAACAGGGTATTCAGGCTTTGATGAATGAAGGAACATTGCAGTTTGATAGAACAGCAGCTGAAAAGCCGGTAGAGGTATTGTGCGATGAGCGGAATAATGTTGCGACGGTAACGATTCCAAGGAAAACAATAACCATCACACCAAGCGGAGTGAGCTTCGAGACTATCAATGCTGTTTCCGATTCTGAGGAAAAAGATAGCGACTGCGATATGGACGCGTGGATCAAGCCGGGCATGCCAGGACAAGGGCTTTGCAATTGGTCTATTCAGGAGATTGTTCCTGTGACAACTAAACAGTAATGATTTGTTTTTTTAATTGTTGAATAATCCTGTGTCCTACCCGGGGCATAGTGATTTTGCTTAGGGCCATTTGGTTATGTACAGTACATTGTTTAATCGTGAATAAAGGCGTTTTTTCATATACAAATGTTGTGATCCCTGTTTTCCTATTTTTATCTTTTGCAATAAAATGGCAACGTGGTTATTCGCTTTATACGCGTTTTGAAGCATTTAACCATTTCCTTTGCAGGATTACTATTTCAGATGACATCTATGAACCGCCTATGACTCACTTCGACTTCGAGCACCCGGTATTTCAGGCTGAGGAAGAGATTGTTGAAGATGGCGACGTACCAGAAGAGCTGACCTGGTTGTTGAAACAAGAAGAATCATTCTGCCTCATGAGGAAGTCATTGAGATCATCAATTTGGGGTCGAAAGGGGTTGAAAGGAACATCCGTATAGAGGCTGCACTGCAAAGCGACGTCAAGAAAAGGTTGATTGAGATGCTCAAAGAGTACAGTGATATATTCGCTTGGTCGTACGAGGACATGCCTGGGTTGGATACGGATATGGTTGTTCACTGTCTGCCATTAAAAGAAGAATGCCTGCCGGTTAAGCAGAAGCTCCGAAGAACTAGACCGGACATGGCTGTGAAGATCAAGGAGGAAGTTCAAAAACAGTGGGATGATGGTTTCCTAGCTGTTACAAAATATCCCTCATGGGTCGCTAATATTGTGCCAGTACCAAAGAAAGACGGTAAAGTGCGAATGTGCGTAGACTACCGTGACTTGAATAGGGCGAGCCCGAAAGATGATTTTCCACTTCCTCGCATCGATGTGCTGGTCGATAACACCGCTCAATTCTCCGTATTCTCCTTCATGGACGGCTTCTCGGGCTATAATCAGATCAAAATGGCGCCAGAAGACATGGAGAAGACTACCTTCATTACTCCCTGGGGGACATTTTGTTACAAAGTGATGCCCTTCGGATTGAAGAATGCTGGGGCAACATATCAACGTGCTATGACGACTCTCTTTCATGACATGATGCATAAAGAGATTGAGGTTTATGTTGATGATATGATTGCCAAATCCCAGACGGAGGAGGAGCATTTGGTTAATCTGCTGAAATTATTCAAGAGGCTTAGGAAGTTCAGGTTGAGACTGAACCCTAATAAGTGCACCTTCGGGGTGAGATCGGGTAAACTACTGGGGTTTATCGTGAGTGAAAAAGGAATAGAGGTTGATCTTGCGAAAATAAAAGCAATACAAGAAATGCTGACGCCTAAAACAGAAAAAGAGGTGCGTGGGTTTTTAGGGAGATTGAACTATATCACCCGGTTCATATCTCACTTAACTGCGACATGCGAGCCGTTATTCAAGCTGTTAAAGAAGGACCAGGTTGTGACCTGGAATGAAAATTGTCAAAAGGCGTTCGACAAGATAAAAGAATACTTGCAGGAAGCTCCTGTTCTGATACCCCCAGTGGCCGGGAGACCTTTGATTATGTATTTGACGGTTCTGGAGGAAAGTATGGGTTGTGTTCTCGGTCAACACGACGAGACAGGACGTAAAGAGCATGTGATCTACTATTTGAGTAAGAAGTTCACAGACTGTGAGTCCAGATACTCAATGCTCGAGAAAACGTGTTGTGCGCTAGCCTGGGCCGCCAAACGTTTGAGGCAATACATGTTAAATCATACAACTCTGCTAATTTCAAAGATGGATCCAATCAAATATGTGTTTGAGAAGCAAGCACTCTCCGGAAGAATTGCCCGATGGCAGATGGTGTTAACCGAATATGATATTCAGTATGTCTCGCAAAAGGCTATTAAAGGTAGCGTCTTGTCAGAGTACCTTGCGGAGCAGCCTGTTGAGGACTACCAATCGATGAGGTTTGATTTTCCTGACGAGGATATCATGTACCTAAAGATGAAAGATTGTGAAGAACCGTTGCCAGACGAAGGACCAGAGTTGGATTCCAAGTGGTAGTTGATATTTGACGGAGCTGTAAATTCCTATGGTAGCGGAATAGGTGCGATTATTACTACTCCTCAGGGGTCACACATCCCCTTTACTGCCCGATTGACCTTTCCTGTTACCAATAATGAGGCTGAATACGAAGCTTGCATCATGGGTCTTGAAGAAGCTATTGATTTGCGAATCAAACATCTAGATGTATACGGAGACTCAGCTCTAGTGGTGAACCAGATAAAAGGAGAATGGGAGACACGTCAGCCCAATTTGATACCATATATGAATTATGCAAGGAGATTATTGCCTTTCTTTGACAAGGTGGAATTGCATCATGTGCCGCGAGCAGAAAATCAAATGGCTGACGCCCTGGCGACATTGTCTTCCATGTATAAAGTTAATTTCTGGAACGAGGCTCCCCGGATTGTTATCTCTAGGCTTGACAGGCCCGCTTTCATATTTGCTATTGACGAAGCATCTGATGATAAACCCTGGTACTATGACTTCCAGAATTTCCTGAAGAACAAGGAGTACTCGGCTGGGGCATCCAGTCGAGATCAGAAGACTCCCAGGAGATTGGCTGGCAGTTTCTATTTGAATCCTGACGGTGTCCTATACAAAAGAAACCACGACCTGGTGTTGCTACGCTGTGTAGACGAGAAAGAAGCGAAGTTGCTCATGGAAGAGATACACAAGGGTACATTTGGTACACATGCTGGCGGGTATGCTATGATGAGGAAACTGCTGCGGGCAGGTTATTACTGGCTAACTATGGAAACAGACTGTTTCAAGTTTGCGAAGAGGTGTCATAAGTGCCAAATTTATGCGGACAAGGTCCATGTACCCCCAAGTCCTCTGAATGTGATGTCATCACCGTGGTCGTTCTCGATGTGGGGAATTGATATGATTGGAAAGATCGAGCCTACGACATCCAACGGACACCGTTTCATCTTGGTGGCAATTGATTACTTCACCAAATGGGTGGAAGCAGCATCATATGCCAATGTCACCAAGCAAGTGGTCACCAGATTTATCAAACGAGATATTATCTGCAGATATGGAATCCCGGAGCGGATTATCACCGACAACGGTTCGAATTTGAATAACAAGATGATGAAAGAGCTGTGCCAGAATTTTAAGATTGAACATCACAACTCTTCTCCTTACCGACCCAAGATGAGTGGAGTTGTTGAAGCGGCCAATAAGAACATAAAGAAAATTGTTCAGAAGATGGTTGTGACGTACAAGGACTGGCACGAGATGCTACCTTTCGCTTTGCACGGTTATCGTACAACGGTACGCACATCAACTGGGGCAACCCCTTTTTCATTGGTATACGGAATGGAGGCAGTGTTACCACTGGAGGTTGAGATTCCTTCCCTAAGGGTTTTACGAGATGTCCAACTTGACGAGGCAGAATGGGTTAAAGACAGGTTGAATCAGCTGAGCTTAATGGATGAGAAGAGGCTAGCTTCTCTCGCCTACGGTCGGTTGTACCAGAGCCGGATGAAGAAAGCGTACGATAAGAAGATACATCCTCGAAGCTTTCAGACGGGCGACCTTGTGCTGAAGAGGATTCTCCCGCCACAAACAGATCACAGGGGAAAATGGACCCCTAATTACGAAGGGCCATACGTTTTCAGGAAAGTCTTCTCAGGAGGAGCATTGTTGTTGTCCACCATGGACGGTGAAGACTTTACGTCTCCTGTGAATTCGGACGCAGTTAAAAAATACTTTGCTTAAAATTGACCCGCTGGACAGAAAAAGAGAGTCCAGGCAAAAATGGGGCATCCTGGCAAACCAAAAACAGAATAAAAGGTTTGGGCAAAAGTTAGGGATAAAATGGAAAAGATGTACACCCGCGAAGTCGAAAACCTACACTGGGCGACTTCGGCAAAAAAGGGTATCCCGGTGAATTGAAAACCCGCAAAGGGCGATTCACGCAAAAGTTAGGGATTAGAAAAAGCAAATGAATGCGGTCCGAATTTGATACTACATTGCTTAGTGGTTTGGGAGTACCTGAGGGTTCGCTTATCCGACACAAGCTCTTCCGAAAATTGAATATCGAGAAAGCAACGGAGCCAGGCGAGTCATAGGAGGATCAGCTCATGATGTTTGTCTGCACCACGCCGCCGACATGTGTACAAATTCATTTTGTATTTTGTATTTTTATGCTTTCTGTGCATATATGTATGTGTGTGTGCGTAACTTCCTCTTTTCAGGAGTTGCATCCGATGTACAAAACTTTGCCTATTCAGAGCCCCGTTATAAAAAAACATGTTATTCAGTATTTGATGTTTGTGCTTTACTGTTTTGTATGTGGAAAACGCCAATGTTCCGATGAACTTGCATGTGCATAACTTTGCTGGCCCTTGCCAATAATTGCTAAAACTTCGAATTGACTGAAGTAATGTCACGGACACTAACCCGAATAGATTTGGTTGTATAGATTTGTCTTGTCTCGTTTGTGTTTTGCAGGGTTCTCCCCTTTGAAGCAAACAATCAGGAAATTGTGGCCCCAGCCGGAGGCTCGTGGTGAAAGACTTGATTTGGTATGATGCTAATCCCCATGCAGGTTGCGCCTCACTCCAGGAGTTCAAATCTTGTTGTCCCTTACCGAAGAGGGATCACTCTCAGCAGCTAGTCGCATCTTATCCTCCACAGGGTATCTGTCGCTTCCGCGAAAATAAGGTGCCGGCAAAACAGAAGAGTCGCCACCTTTCGTTATTTATCCCTCAGAACGGGAAAGGAAACGATCGGGAAAAACCTGACGAAAAGGTATAAGACAAGGTCATCGCAACCGTTGTCTGGGTTCGGGAGTCGGTTACGCAAGGGGAAGGTATTAGCACCTCTCACGTCCATCGTACTCGATGGGATCCATGCTTGGTGTGTTTATTGGACGGGTTGGTTTATCTATCTACCTATCAAGGCTGGCTTAAAAAGAAAAGAAAATGACTCGGCAAAGCGTCGCACTTTATGCCTACATATTCCCATCAGAGAATGAGAAATCAGAGTCAACATAGTTCGACTAACTACGGGTTACGGGGAAGGTGGCTCAACAATACGTCAGTATTGTGCCTACGTACTCTCACACAGGCATGAGAAATCAGAGCTTACGTAGTTCGGGTTGATACGGATTACAGGAATTCAGATTCATCTGTTTTATCGAGTAGGGTTAACACACAGTTCCAGCAGTTAGATGTACGTTGCTAGACCCTTGGAGACTTAAGCGTTACCGTTTGCGGTAGAATTGGGAGTTAACGACACTCTTTTCTTCAGAAAAACTTTCCTTTGAATTATGGGCCCACGGGGCAAAAAGGTTTGAAGTTTGTTTTCTGTCTTTTATGGAAGAATTGTTTTTTATGGATGTTTGCAACTAGTATCGCACTAGAGACTATGACCTGAGAGTGAATGCGTCGCATGTCACCCAAAGGGTGCCATACTAAACATCCAGACTGTTGAAAAGAAACTCTCCAACAATCCTTTCTTAGATAGCTTAAGGCTCGTAACGTACGACGTCAGTTAACCTTTATTACTGTATTTGGATTTGTTTTGAGATGAGAAGAGAAAGAACAGGTTCAACTAAGGGGAGACTATCAAGTCCTAATGTTGTCATGCCAAGGATTCATCCTATGGTTGAGGTTTGAAACAGGGAACTCCTAGAAGTTATCATGCATAGGTTTCAACCTAAAGTTCTAATCATCACTTCCTTATCAAAGGAAATGAGATTCCTAGGGGATCATGTCAACGATAAACAGAAACAGATAAAGCATCAGCTTCAACAGTAAACAGTAAACGAATGTAAAGTGCATGCAATGCAAGTGAGGAGAGGAAATGTGTGTGGGGCATCAGCCTCCACAAGCTCATCTCAACCTCAAGCCAGATATGAATAACTGCAATCATACAGAGAAAAAAAAATAAAACATGCTATCAAGCAAGATGATGAGCAACTGCAATCATACAAAAGAAATGGAATGCTATCAAGCAACACAAACCACATAGGCAAGGGAGCAGGGCTCTACCGAATACCCGCAAGCAAAGCCACACAGTAAAAATACAAGCAGAGGGAGCAACTCAACCCCTAGTGCAATCATGCTCCTAGCTTAACACAATCTAAACATGAACTTATTCTAATGCATCAAGCAAGTCAAACAAGTCACTGCAATACAGTTGCACAGCAAGCAAACAGACAGAAAAGAAAGCAGATCAACCACCCCTACAACTTCAAGCTTCAGCTCTTCAGTAATTCAGCCTTCAGACCTCACCTACACTTGAAGGCTATCATCTTCAATAGCAAGTATCAACTTTCTTCTCCAAGTTTTCAATACACCAAACATAGGTATCAACTTATTCTTTCTTCTTCAAGCTTCAGCTCTCCAGTCCATTCCACCTTCAGGCTCCATTCCTAACTGCAAGTATCAACTTGTTTCTTCAGGCTCTCAATGCATCAACATAAATATCAGCTTATCCTTTATTCTTTAAGCCTCAGCTCTTCACTCAATCTCAATTGAATCCTCTTCATAAGTGTCAACTTGTTCTTCAAGCTTCAGCTCTCTCTTCTTTACCAGTATCAACTAGTTCCTCTTCATCTACAAGCTTCAGCTTCTCAGAGTAGTCTTCAAACACCAAGAAGTATCAACTACATCCTTTAATCTTCTTCAAGCAAGGAACTCCATCCTCTGACAAGGGAGAAAGATGCATCTATCAAGAGCAAAGTTTGGATGATTGGTAGCAGAGTGAAGACCAAAGGTCACCACTAAGCCTCCTATCATCAGAGAAAAGGACCCTTAAAGGTTCTACCAATTTTCAAAGAGCCACACATCCTACCAAAGGAGGGATGAGGCCTTTACAAGGGATCTTACATCATAGGGAAGAATGGAATTGATCAACATATTCCATGTTTATGAAGAAAGAGAACTATCTGGAAGCTCTGCCTACAAAACCCTAATCTTAATACCTAATCAAACTACACCAAAAGAAGGGAATATCTTCAAATCCAAGCCTCTTCAAGAAATCCAATGCATCTTCAACTTGTCTTCATCATCACCCAAGAGCAAGCAAAGCAAAACCCTAATCTAAGGGAACTAAAGAAGTCAATCTAGTTGAATTAGTGCACTAGAATCATCTAAAACCAGCACTTAAGCTAAAATCAAGAAAAAATAGAAAACTATATTGAAAATTCCTTAAAAAATTCCTAAGGGACCCTAATTCAATCATGAATGTACCCTACAAAAATCAGAGGTTGAATCATCCTCCTAGTTACAAAAAATAAAATCTAAATCACAAGGTATCAACCATAAACCCTAAAAATTGAGCATCTAAAGGTTTCAACCTAAAATACCACTTATGTTCATCAAATAAATGTGAGAAAAATCTATGGGGAGTATGCATATCTATGCTAACTACTCACAAAAAATCAAGATCAGAATCATCATCACATGATCACACAAAATTCCACAAAATCAAGTATCAAACATGACTATTTTAATATCAATTAAAATGTAAAAATTCCCATACAATCAGAAAATCCATGAAATAATAATATTTTTTATCTAAAAAATACTAGACCCTATCATGAATCCAATGCAAAAAGAATGGGATCAATTGAATTATTTTTCCATTTTTTATGATTTAATCAATAACCATGTATAAAATGAAAAATTAAAGAAAATCAAAATAAAATGAACAAGCACACGGTGCAGGTAGTAAACAAAATCAATTCAATTCAGGGTTGGGCCCAAAAAGGGGGTGTGGTTAGCAGCTAATGCATTAAGCCCAAAACACAACTTAAGTGAAACGCCGCGTTTCACATTAGTTCAGAATCCTTCACAAAATGAGAAACATTCGTGGCCATTGGATCATGCCCTCAGTCAAAGTTCAACCCCAATCTGATGGCTATCAAGTCATCTTCTTCATTTGAAATCCTGAAATACGTGCGCAGCCATGGTCGTCGCCGGTGGTGCTCCGGTCATCGTCCCCAACCCTAAATCTCTCCAAGGGTCTCCATTCCAAGAGGTCTCTACATGAAACTCACTCCAATTTTCACAAGGAATTTTCCTATGCCATTTAATCATGCTAACAGTTCAAGAATCCAAGAATAACAATCTCAACAGAAAATTCCATGAACCCTAATTGGTCACTAATCTCCAAATTGATGATCCAGAAATCTTCCTACACCATTCTACTATGCATCTACCATAACAATTCATCTTAATTCTACCTAATTTAAGCCATAGCACAAGAGTTGCATACCTGGTAAACTTGAGCAAACAGAAGGGTTGAATCTTCAAATCAGCCTTCAAGAACTTGCAGAATCCTTCACTGAATCACAATCAATCTTCTGTATGCAAAGAAAAGAGTTGAATCTTCTTGAATTATCAAATCCGATTCTGAGTTGCAAGCTTCACTCTCCAATGGCTACTTCACGATTCTTCCACCATAGTGCCTTGAATTTGATTTGGAATTGATCACCAACCTAAGAGCAAGCTATTGAGATCAATTTCTTGGACTGAAATGGCCTCTAACCTTGTAACCGATTTTGATTTGCAATGAGAAAGTTCAAAGTGCAAGCTCAGTTTTCTCTCTCAATCATCACCAAAAAATAATTTGAACCACTTCTATTCAATATATAGAGTGTGTAGGGATGATCTAGAAAGCTCTAGATCCTTCTAATGAGAAATTCAATTTCTCATGTCACTTGAATTCTCATGATATGCCATGGTATGCACAACTCTGCTAACAGCTTAAAATCATTCTCAATTCCTTCCAATTTCTCCCCTCATGACATTTTGGAAGTGTTTGGCTTGCAAGGGACCTTGATCATGCCTTGAATTTGGGTTTGGCAATGGTTACTTAAGATGTAAGTAACTACTTTTCAAAGCAAGTCCACAAATTAAACTTCAATTCAAAAATGTGGCTAAACCAATGTTCTTAAAATGTGTTTTAGAGTCAAAATGATATATTACATGCCTTGGTTTGGACATGTAGGTCAAGAATACCAATTTCCATCTTTGGTTTATTTGAAAATCATCCTTATTTTAGGTCATTTTTCCAACTTTGAGCTACAAGAAATTCCAACATCTCATGACCTCTTTAATAGCCTTAAAACATCATTTTGAACAAGTTTGATGTTGAAAATTTTCCCATTTGAAGCTTGGAAATAGGAGTTATGGCCTTATGGTTGAAATGACCTATTATCTCCAAATGACCAAAATGCCCTTGACTTGTCAAAGCCATAACTTGAGTTCTACAAATCCTATCAAGGACTTCTAGTACTCTATAGAAAGCTAAGAGGATAAGGAACAACATTCATGTTGACAAAAAGTGCATAGGAATCATCCTTCTAGGGCAAAAGTTTCATGCAAGTTGGACAACTTTCAAGGCCCCAAATTCACATACCTCAGATGACCTGTAATTTGTCAAAGTCATAACTTGAGTTATACAAATCCTATCAAGGACTTATAGTACTCAAATTAAATCTAAGATCATGCTCTACAACAATCATGTTTGGGGTAAGATGAGATGACAATCACATCTTGAGCTACATTGCCTTGAAGATAGGGGTCAAACTAGGGGATTTTACATTGTAAAGCCTTAGAAACCCTAGCTTGAAACTTCTCAAACTCTTCAATCATGATGAGTTAACCTTGGAATCATCCTTATAGCATCTCAATGCATCAATCCATGACCACATGGCCTTTGAGTTAGGTCTCAACCTCCTTCAAATCATCAGTTGACCTAGGGTTGACCCAGTCAAACCCTAATTGCACCACTCATGGCTGGGTCTTCTTAACCTTGCACAATGACCTGTCTAGGCCTCAAAGTGACCTTTAACACTTCTCATGAGCTCTTTCAAGGCTTCAAGTCCACATTCTTGGCTTCAGAATCATCTGAGGAGCTCCCACAACTCTCAAGTTAGGAGGCACACACTCTTGGTTTCAACCAGTCTCTCTGGGGATCTTTTAATTTCTCTAACAAGGATATCCACTCTTGAACACTTGAATAACCTTCTTAGCTAGCTTCACACTCTTGTGTATCCCTTGATTGGCAATCATACCTCTTGATCTCCTGCATACATGTCAATGAAATGCAAATGATAATGCTAATGTGAATGAAATGAAACATAAGCTAGGTAAAGAAATGTTGGGAAAATTTTGGGGTGCAACAGCTGCCCCTATTCAAGCAGCTTGGACCTGACTGGGTGAGAAGCGAACGACTCTCAAACAATTAAGGTACGAGACAGTTGAATACCAACAAACCCGTAAATTTGCCAACTTCCCAAGTACACGGTACTCTGATGGGGACAAATCTTCGGAAACTGAGATGATAGATGCACGACAACTAGCTGGGGAATCGGTCACACGGTAACCGGTGAAACACGGTCGACTATGCCGTCAGGCATCAGGATTCCTCGGGACTCATCAGATCATTAGGAACTTTTTTTTAACAATCAAGTTAATCATGCCATCGGGCATTCAAAGAAATTTTCGGGCGTCAGCCGAACTTCGTCACTAAGTCGGGAATAGAATTCTCAGTCAATCATGAACCAATTGGGGATATCCAAACTTCTGCCACCAGGCACTCCGCATTAGCTGAGAGAACTGCTTCGTCAATACAGTTAGACTTCAATCATCAAGTCTTCAAGGGAAGTTTCAACTTCGCTGTTCGGAAACCTGCTGGGGATGACGCATCTCTGCTGGGGATTCTAGAGAACTATCAAGTAACTCTGCTTCAGGGCTTCAGAAATCATTCTGGATGAGTCAACTCTGCTAAGGACTTCAAGAATCACCTTGAACAAGTAACTCCGTCGGGGACTTCAAGAATCATCCTGAACCAATAACTCTGCGGGAGGTTTCAGGAATCATCCTGAGCAAACTCTACCGGGGATTTCAGGAATCATCCTGAGCGGATCTCTCTGGCGACTTCACTGGGGATTCTAAGATTCATCTTAAGCAAACAACTTCGCTAGGGCATTCAAGAATCATCTTGGGCAAACGACTTTGCTGGGGGACTTCGAGAATCATCTTGAACCACGCGACTCTTCGGAGATTTCAGGAATCATCCTGAGCAAACATCCCGCCGGGGAACACCTGCAAAACAAGAACGGTAACGACCTAGCTCATGTTTCATATGCATATGTTTGACAATGGCGCAATTCTCCACACGGTGGAAATGCTACGCGTTTAGGGTAAATGCTATGAAATCATGCAAAATGCTACAGCCCCATCAGCAAAATAAATGCCGAAGGGAGAATTCTCCTGTCAAGGAGAAAGGACCACTCTGGTGGGGGAAGGCATCATCTCGCCGAGGAGAAACAGTCACACCAATCTCAATTGGACTCCGCCTGGGGACACGAACTTTAGTCGACTGCTGCAGGGACATAAAGCTCTGCGAGAACCTGGGTCTACTCATCTGAGCATACGAACCACAACTGCTGATGAAACGATATCAATCGCAGAAATAAACTGCGCGGCCTTCGCGGCACAACTTTCTTGGAGATAACGACTCCGGTGGGGAAATACAGCATCAGCTTTTCAACACTCTACTGAGGAGAACCAATCATGGCCCAAAACGACTTTCCAAGAACTCGGCTCTTTTGGGGATCCGCAAACTCGGCCGGGGAAGAAGGAATCAACCTGCTTGCTGGGGAGAGTACGACTCTGCGGGGAATCTCCATTCCGCTGGAGACTTCAGTCTTGAACTATTGAGTGCTGCATACTTGCTGATAGTTTTCTATGAGAATCTGCATATTGACCCAGTGCTGGGGACGAACATATACTTCAGTGTATTGCTCAGCTGGGGAGATGACATTCCCTCAGGATGCATCTGACTGGGGAGAGAATCTTCTCTGGCTGGGGAGACATATCAATGCTTACAATCTCCTGTTCAAACTCCACGGGGAGGTACTACTGAACTTGCTGGAGAAGAAGGGATCATCCTGCTTGGGGACGCATACGGCGTACTGCCTGCTACACCTGCAACAACACAAACAAACAGACAAGATACCCTTCTCAAAGGGGCCTATCAAGGTTATCATCTTGTGACAATATTTAAGTAATTCATTGTTTCAACAATTAGTGGCCTAGGCCAGTAAGTTTATGTATGCGCATTTTATCAAAAACATCGGCGTTCTTTTTTGCAAACAAAACAGGTAAATGCTAATCAAACAAATAGAATTGTTGAATAGTATACATTTTATTGATAACGAACCCCTGAATGGGTAAAGATGTTTTACAAGAGATGCAAGCTCCTGGAATGAGGAAGCCGCGCAAATATAAAACATAAACATACATCAGTATATACACAAATGTCGGCAATGATGCGTAGACGAACACCATGAGTTGTTCCCTCTATGACCCACTCGACATCGATACTTCTCCGACGCTTCAGCTTCAGAAGAGATTGATTCAGATGAACGGCCCTCAGGTCTTCCAAACCACTAAACAAATACAGTCCACACGCTGAATGCAGTCATTTGCTTTTTCCAATCCCTAACTTTTGCCTGAATCGCCCTTTCGGGTTTTCGATTCACCGGGATACCCTTTTTTTGCCAAAGTCGCTCGTCCGGGTTTTCGACTTTGCGGGTGTACATTTTTTCAATTTATATCCCTAATTTTTTCCCGAACTTTTTTCCTTTTTCGTGGTTCGCCGGGACGCCCCATTTTTGCCTGGATATTCTTTTTCTTTCCAGCGGGTCATTTTTTAAGCAAAGTATTTTTTAACTGCGTCCGCGTTCACCGGGGATGCAAAATCTTCACCATCCATCGTGGACAATGTCGCTTGCGCGAAAATAAGGTGCCGGCATGACAGAAGAGTCGCCACCTTTCGTTATTTATCCCTCAGAGCGGGAAAGGAAACGATCGGAAAAACCTGACGAAAAAGGGTAAGACAAGGTCATCGCAACCATTGTCTGGGTTCGGGAGTCGGTTACGCAAGGGGAAGGTATTAGCACCCCTCACGTCCGTCGTACTCGACGGGATCCGCGCTTGTTTGTTTACTTGGACGGGTTGGTTATAATCTATCTACCTATCAAGGCTGGCTGCAAAAGGAAAGAAAAAATGACTCGGCAAAGCGTCGCACTTTATGCCTACGTATTCCCGTCTGGAACGAGAAATCAGAGTCAACGTAGTTCGCCTAACTATGGGGGAAGATGGGGAAAGTTGCTCGCTAGGACATCGCATCCTATGCCTACGTACTTTCATCTGGTATGAAAGATCAGAGCAAACGTAGTTCGGGAAACTACGGGTTATCTCCTAAAAGAAGTGTTTTTTATTATGTTTGCGATCTCAACCGCACTAGAGACTATGACCTGAGAGTGAATGCGTCGCATGTCACCCAAAGGGTACCATACTAAACATCCATCCTCAGATAGCTTAAGGCTCGTAACGTACGAAAGAAATCATTCCTGATTACTGTATCTTAAACTGCTTCGAGATGAGAAGAGAACAGGCCCAACTAGGAGGGAGACTATCAAGTCCTACTGTTGTCATGCCATGGATTCATCCTATGGTTGAGGTTTGAACAGGGAACTCCTAGATGTTGTCATGCATAGGTTTCAACCTAAAAGTCTATCATCAAGTCCTCATCAGAGGAAATGAGAGTCCTAAGGGATCACGTCAATGATACACCAAAACAGACAAAAGCATCAGCTT
The DNA here is from genome assembly GCA_963859935.3 of Lathyrus sativus. Taxonomy (NCBI): domain Eukaryota; kingdom Viridiplantae; phylum Streptophyta; class Magnoliopsida; order Fabales; family Fabaceae; genus Lathyrus; species Lathyrus sativus. The sequence continues at coordinate 258,990,582 of OZ012739.1, forward strand.
TAACAGTAAAATGCATGCAATGCAAGTGAGGGAGGAAATGTGTGTGGGGCTTCAGCCTCCACAAGCTCGTCTCAACCTCAAGCCAGTCATGAAATAACAGTAATCATACTGAAAATAAACAACATGCTATCAAGCAATAACAGATAAGGGAAATGAAGTACCATCAGGCCAACAAAACACACCTGAGAAAGAAAGGATCTACTCTCTAATCCTAACCCTAACACAGAATCTGAATCAAATCTAAGCAAAGCCCTAAAGCAAACCTAACCAAAGGAAAACAATCCCAGTCTTCAAGCTTCAGAACAAGCTTACCAAAGAAAGGGAGCTAAGTAAGCAGACTCATAGTGTCTTCCTCAGGAAAGCACTAGGAGGTGTATACTCAGGAGTCATATCCTATGTGGCTCAACCACTGTGATCAGTTTACATTCCTCCTCAGGAGAAATTAAACTCACAAGCAGGCTCCAACATCACTGGATATTTAGGAAATCCTATCTGAACTAGTGGAACTAAGTGAATAGACCCATAGGACCTTCCTCAGGAAAGTACTAGGAGGCTTCCACTTAGGAGTTGTATCCTATGTGGCTCAACAACTGTGATCAGTTTACATTCCTCCTCAGGAGAAATTAAACTCACAAGTTGGCTCCAACATCATTGGATACTTAAGAAATCCTAGATAAACTAGTGGAACTAAGTGAATAGACCCATAGGACCTTCCTCAGGAAAGTACTAGGAGGCTTCCACTTAGGAGTTGTATCCCATGTGGCTCAACAACAGGTGATCAGTTTACATTCCTCCTCAGGAGAAATTAAACTCACAAGTTGGCTCCAACATCATTGGATACTTAAGAAAGAGGTGAGAAGAAAGAATGAAGGTCATTCATAGTGCCTTCCTCAGGAAAGTACCATGAACTCCCTTCAAACTTCAGGATCTCAAACCTCACAGACAGGGAACAAGCTAAGCTCTGGGTCTCTGAGTCTTGATCTACAATCTTCACTTCATGATGCTCTCCAACAAGGTCCTCAAGACAACACGTGCCCCACAACAAATTCCCCACAACAAACCCCAGAGATGAACAGATAACCACAGAACAGACAAAATCAATAGGCAACTTCAGAAAATACCTAAAAATACTAAACCAAGGGGGAAAAATCTAACAATCATTCACAATGGTCTACAATATCTATCCATAACATCCATATGGGCCTCCACCCAAAAAATCAAGACAAAACTATCTAAAGAAAATGAATTCTTCACCTAAGCACAACCTAAACCCTAATTAGGATACCCTAAATCTACCCTAATTAAACTAATAAAAATTTAATTCTAAAATTCTAGAATAAATCCTATGGGGAACTATGATTCATCATCTAATTACACAAAAAAGAATGGATTAAAAAGACTAAAGGAAGGTCCTAAAACAATTCTTGCAAAATGAGGTATCAACTAAAAGAAAGAAAATACACTATATTAAAGAAAATACCATTAAAAATTCTACATTAAAAATAAAATTCCATTTTTATTTTTATATTTTTCTACACAAAATTATCTCAACATAGAAAAAAGAGTGAACAAAAAAAGAGTTATTTTTCATTTACTTATGAATTTTTAAAGACAAGAAAAATATTAAAAGAAATAAAAAGAATTTAAAACAATTAAAAGGGAGGGGGGGTGGAAATAGCAATGCACGCTAGTTCAATTACTGAATGGGCTGCAAAAGGGGGGGGGGGGGGGGTGCGCGTAGCAAGCTGGACCCAGGCCCAGGGTTCCAGCTTAAATGAAACGCTGCGTTGCAGCGGGGAGGTTTCCCTCCGTTTTCATTTTAAAACCTGGCCACACGATTAGAGGAAAAGGTCAAGAATTCAGGGAGATCCAACGGCCAACAGCCATCGTCCCCAAAACTGACCTAGGGTTTTCAGAACCCAGCATCCATGCATGGATTTTCTCCTGGCTCGTTCTCTCTCCACACTTGATGGTCTTCAAAAATTCCAAAAGGAAAAATGGACTACTCATCAAGAGGAACAAGGTTATACGAGTGGTTTCCATTAATTCTCCTTGAATCACTCACACAGAAAACTTCAAAGCTCGGGTACCACCATATTTCTCTGAGATCAATGCTTCTAAAACTCAAATTTAATGATCCAATCTTGCTCTTTACACTACCCTAACCATTCTAATCCAATCTATGCTAACTAAAACTCACTACAAAGCTTGTTCTTGAAGATTAAAGAAACTAACACCTGCCATGAAACCTCACACAGAGCTCTCAAACTCATGGGAAAGGATCACCTAACCTAGTACATTAATCCTACACCTAAAGAATTAACAGAAACTACATAATTAAAGAGAAAGGGAGAAGAATCCCAACCTGTCAAGAAGTGATGGTGAAGGTATGTAGAGAAGGTTGCAAGCCTTGTAGCTGCTTTAGGATGATCCTCCAATGGTGGAAATGATTCTGTTTGCACTGGTTTTGGAGGAGAAGCCTTGTGGTGGAAGAAATCGTGTGTTGCTTGATCTTGAAGGAAACTCTTCAATGGCAAATCTTCTCTCCCTTTCTCCTCTGAATTCTTCAACATTCACCAACCTCATACTCATCATGATTCACTCTTTTTGTAACCATCATTGGAAAAGTCTAGGACCATCTAGAATGATCTAGAAAGTTCTTGAAATCTCATGTGATGACATATTGAATTTCTCTCATCTCATGCCTTATGCCTTACCATTTTGTGCCAAAATACCTTTACATGAGATAATGAGAAGATATGTGTGAAAAACAAGCTCACCTTTGGCTTGTGTAAGGTTTTTCAACATTGCCTTATAATGCAAGTAATAGATTTACAAAGAAAGTCCCTTTTTTAGACCTCAAATGAAAAATCTATTTGAACCAAAGTTCTCAAAATAATGTTTCCAATCAAAATGATATATTGGATGACCTATTTTGGATTCTTAGATCCTCCAAACCAATTTTCAATTTCAACTTTTCAAACTTATATGCCATTTTTAGTTCATTTTTGACCAATCATGTAACTTCATGCTATGAGCTTTTCCAACAATTCATGACCTTCTTTCTAGACTTAAAATCCCATTTTGAACAACTTTCATGTTTTGAGTTTTTCCATTTGAGGCTTGGAAATAGGAGTTTTAGGCATTGGCTAAAATGACCTATAACTGACAAATGACCAAAATACCCCTGTCTTGTTCAAACCATAAGTTGAGTTCCACAAATCCTATCAAGGACTTCCACCACTCAAATTAAAGCTAAGAAGATTCTATTCAACATTCATGTTGACCAAAAAGTCATAGGAAGCATCCTACTAGGGCAAAAGTTGTCTGCAAGCTGGGTGACTTTCAAGGACCCAGATTCACATACCTCTGCTGACCTGTAATTTGTCAAAACCATAACTTGAGCTCTGTAACTCCTATCAAGGACTTCCACCACTCAAATTAAAGCTTAGAACAAGCTCTACAACATTCATGTTATGGGGAAGGTGAGATATCAATCACAACTTGAGCTAAAACTGCCTGGAAGATAGGGATCAAATTAGGGTTTTTCACTGACAATCCTTGGGGACCCTGACTTGAAACTTCTCAAACTCCTCACTCATGATGAGTTGTCCTAGGAATCATCTTTATATCATCTCTATGCATCATTCCATGATCTCATGGCCCTTGGATTGGGTCTCAACCTTCCCCAAATCTTCAGTTATCCTAGGGTTGACCCAGTCAAAACCCTAATTCTATCATTCATGGTTGAATCTTCTGAACTCTTGCATAATGACTTCTCTGGGCTTCATGAAGGCTATCAAGACATCTCATAGGCTTTCCCAAAACATTAAGTTCATTCTCAAAGTCTCAGAATCATCTGAGGGGCACCCACAACCCTCAAGCTATGAAGCACACTACCCTGGTTTCAAACCACTTCTTCTGAGGATCTCTTGAACTTTCTGATGAAGGTATCCACTTTCCAACACTCAAAGAATAAATAATTGTTGGTCAAATTTTGGGGTGCAACAGCTGCCCCTATTCAAACGGCTTGAACCTGACTGGGTGAGAAGCGAACGACTCTCAACCAATCAGGGTACGAGACGGTTGAATATCGGTAAACCCGAAAATTTGCCGACTGCACGAGCACACAGTACTCTGCGGGGAACAAAACTTTGAATACTGCAACACTAGCTGCTCAACAACTAGCTGGAGAAATATCGACCTGACATCACCGTCCGACAATCAAAATACCCAACATTACCGCTGGAGAACCAAATCTGACATCACCGTCGGACGATCGAAGTACCCTGCGTCACCGCTGGAGAACTAAACCTGACATCACCGTCGGACGATCGAAGTACCCTGCGTCACCGCTGGAGAATTAAACCTGACATCACCGTCGGACGATCGAAGTACCCTGCGTCACCGCTGGAGAACTAAATCTGACATCACCGTCGGACGATCGAAGTACCCTGCGTCACCGCTGGAGAACTAAATCTGACATCACCGTCGGACGATCGAAGTACCCTGCGTCACCGCTGGAGAACTAAACCTGACATCACCGTCGGACGATCGAAGTACCCTGCGTCACCGCTGGAGAAACATCTTCGACTTCAATCAGAAGACATATCATTCACTTGATCGCAATCAATCATCACCTCAGGATAACTGACTTGGTCTTCAGACCCACACGAATCACTCTGTTATATCTACAAACTCTGGAACCTTGTCTTCAGCCACCCGTTGATTCATCAACCCGGAAATCTGAACTCACAGGAACCTTATGATATCGCCTTCAGGCGCTTACGAAATCCATCTTCAGATTAGACATCATTGTTGAAGCGTACATATCACGCTGCTGAGGACTTCAAGAATCATTTTGAACAAACAGATCAGTCGGGCATCTTCAAGAATCGTCCTGAACTAATAACCTTTCTGGAGCAAACATTCTGTTGGGTATTCCAGGAATCTTCCTGGGCAACTCTTGCTGGGGACGCTATTGGGGAGCTCAAGTATCACTCTAGGCAAACAACTCGGGAACCTGCGCTGAGGTATTAAGAATCACCTTAAGCAAACGGCCCTGCTGAGGAGTTCAAGGGTCGTTTTGAACTGAAAACTTCGCTGGGGACCTCAAAAATCATCTTGAGCGAGCGACCGTGGGGATTACACCGGGGTCTTTAAGAATCATCTCAAGAGCGACCTTGCTGGGAAGAACATCAAGAATCGTCCTGGGCAACCGGTCTTTTGGTCGCACACCTGGAAGGCAAGAATGATAATGACCTAGATCATGCTTATGATGCGTATGCTCCGGCACCATGCCCCACACGGCGGGAATGATATGCGTTTATGCTACATGTCGTGCAATCATGCGCAATGCTATGCAACGTTAAATGCTATGCAGTCATGCACAATGATGCGATCCCGTCAGCAAAATAAATGCCGAAGGGGGAAATCCTCCTGTCAAGGAGAAAGAACCACTCAGGTAGAGGAATCATCCTGCTGAGGAGAACGTGAACACGCCAATATCAATCAGGCTCTGTCTGGGGAATTGATCTTCCGCGAGCTGCTGCAGGGGAACAACTTCAGCTGACTGCTGCAGGGGACGAAGCTCTACGAGAACTTGGATCTGCTGATATCAATTGCGAGAATGAATTGCGCGGCCGTCTCGGCTACTCTTCTGGGGATAACAACTCTGTGGGAAAACAACCTCAGCTGCTCCACACTCCACTGGGAAAAACCAATCATGATCTGATCAACTTCCAAGGATTCGACTCTCTTGGACATCTGCAAACTCGGCTGAGGAAGGAGAAATCATTCTGCTTCGATGGAGAGAGTGCGATTCTGGGGAAACACAGCATTAGCTGCCCCACGCTCTGCTGGGGAAAATCGATCATGATCCGATCAACTTCCAAGGATTCTGCTTTTCTGCGGACTCAGCCGGGGAGGGAAATCATTCTATTTCACCGGAGAGTACGACCCTGGTGCGGAATTTCAATTTCGCCGGGGAAGAAAGGATCCTCTGCCTTCGGGGGAGAGTACAACTCTGCAGGGGAATACAACATCAGCCGTTCCAATACTCTATTGGGGAAGAGGGAATCGTCCAACTTCAGGAGAGAATACGGATCTGGTGGGGAACCTCAATTCCGCTGGAGACCTTAGTCTGGCACCATCAGTTACTGCATCCTTCGGCATACGAACGACCTCCTGCGAAACCTGCACTTGTGACCCGGTGCGGGGGAGACACCTGCTTCGGCGACTTTACTGGGGGAAACGCGAGCTCCAGTACCCGAACATTTCTATGAACTCTGCACTTGTGACCCGGTGCTAGGGAGAGACGACATCATTCTTCGGTGCTTGGCTCAGCCGATGAGGTGACATTCCTTCAGGATGCGTCTGCTAGGGGAGGAGAATCACCTCTACTTGGGGAAGACATATCAATGCTCACCATCTTGCGTTTAGATTCTGCGGAGGAGAGACTACTGAACTCTGCTGGGGAAGGAGGACTCATCCTGCTTCGGGGATACGTACGGCCCATCTTCTGGCAAGTGCTACACCTGCAACAACACAAACAAACAGACAGGATACCCTCCTCAAAGGGGCCTATCCAGGTTATTATCTCGTGACAATATTCAGTTAATTAATTGTTTCAACAATCAATGGGCCTAGGCCCGCAGGTTTATGTATGCGCATTTTATCAAAAAAACACATCGGCGTTCTCATTCGCAAACCAAACAGATAAATGCTAAACAATCAAGTAGAATTGCTGAATAATGTGCATTTTATTGATGATGAACCCCTGAACGGGTAAAAATGTTTTACAACAGAGGCAAGCTCCTGGAATGAGGAAGCCGCGCAAAAAAGGAGAACATAAATATACATCAGTATATACAAATGTCGGCAATCGAGGCGTAGACGAACACCATGAGTTGATCCCTCTAAGACCCACTCGACTTCGATACTTCTCCGATGCTTCAGCTTTGGAAGAGATTGATTCAGATAAACGGCCCTCAGGTCTTCCGAACCACTAAACAATGAAAGTCCGTACGCGGAACGCAGTCATTTGCTTATTCAAATCCCTAACTTTTGCGTGAACCGCCCTTTACGGGTTTTCGGTTCACCGGGATACCCTTTTTTGCCGAAGCCGCCCAGTGTAGGTTTTCGACTTCACGGGTGTACATTTTTTCAATATATCCCTAATTTTGCCCGAACCTTTTATTCTGTTTTTGGTTCGCCGGGATGCCCCTTTTTTGCCTGGACTCTTTCTTTTTTTGTCCAGCGGGTCTCTTTCAAGCAAAGTATTTTTTAACTGCGTCCGCGTTCACCGGGGATGCAAAATCTTCACCATCCATTGTGGATAACAACAAAGCTCCTCCTGAGAAGACCTTGCTGACGACATACGGCCCTTCGTAATTCGGAGTCCACTTGCCCCGGTGATCGGAGTGTGGCGGAAGAATTTTCTTCAGGACGAGATCACCCGTCTGAAAGCTTCTGGGACGCACCTTCTTATCATAAGCTTTCTTGATTCGGCTTTGGTACAGGCGACCAAATGCAATCGATGCTAGCCTCTTCTCGTCCATCAGGCTGAGCTGGTTCAAGCGATTCGCAATCCATTCTGCCTCATCAAGTTTCACATCAACCAAAACTCGTAAAGAGGGAATCTCCACTTCTAACGGCAGGACAGCTTCCATGCCGTACACCAAGGAGAAAGGAGTTGCCCCGGTCGACGTACGCACCGTAGTACGATAACCGTGCAGGGCAAACGACAGCATCTCGTGCCAATCTTTATACGTTACAACCATCTTCTGAACAATCTTCTTGATGTTCTTGTTGGCCGCTTCAACAGCGCCATTCATCTTCGGCCGGTAAGGAGATGAGTTGTGGTGTTCGATCTTGAAGCTCTGGCACAGCTCCTTCATCATCTTGTTATTCAAATTCGAACCATTATCAGTAATGATCCGCTCGGGAATTCCATAGCGACAGATGATGTCCCTCTTTATGAATTTAGCTACCACCTGCTTGGTCACATTAGCGTACGAGGCTGCCTCCACCCATTTGGTGAAGTAGTCGATAGCTACCAGAATGAAACGATGACCATTGGATGCGGTGGGCTCGATCTTGCCTATCATGTCGATGCCCCACATGGAGAACGGCCAAGGGGAGGACATGACATTCAATGGGCACGGCGGCACATGAACTTTATCAGCATAAATTTGGCATTTGTGACATTTCTTTGCGAATCTGAAGCAATCCGACTCCATAGTCAACCAGTAATATCCTGCTCTCAGGATCTTTCTTGTCATGGCATGCCCGCCGGCGTGCGTACCAAATGTGCCCTCATGGACTTCTTCCATGAGCATACTTGCTTCTTTCTCATCCACACATCTGAGTAGCACGAGATCGTGGTTTCTCTTATACAGCACTCCATCAGGGTTGAGGTAAAAGTTTCCAGATAACCTCCTCAGAGTCTTCTTATCCTGGGTTGACGCACCCGCAGGATACTCCTTAGTCATAAGGAAGGTCTGGATGTCGTGGAACCATGGCTTGCCGTCGGTGGCATCCTCGATTGCAAAGATAAATGCCGGTCTATCAAGACGCGAAAGTACAATTCTTGGAGCCTCATTCCAATAATTGACTTTATACATTGAAGCCAGCGTGGCCAAAGCATCAGCCATTTGATTTTCAGCCCGGGGTACATGATGAAGTTCTACTCGGTCAAAGAACGGAAGCAGCCTCCTGGCATAATTCATGTACGGCACTAGATTCGCTTGACGAGTTTCCCACTCCCCTTTAATCTGATTGATTACAAGCGCTGAGTCACCATATATGTCTAGATTCTTGATTCTCAAATCAATTGCCTCTTCTAGACCCATAATACATGCTTCATACTCGGCTTCGTTGTTGGTAACTGGAAACGTCAGTCTTGCAGTAAACGGGATGTGGGATCCGTGAGGAGTCGTGATGATAGCCCCGATACCACTTCCATAGGAATTAACCGCTCCGTCGAATATCAACTTCCACTGAGACTTCCTATCTGGCCCCTCATCGGGCAATGGCTCATCGCAATCCTTCGCTTTGAGAAACATAATGTCCTCGTCAGGGAATTCGAACTTCATCGGCTGATAGTCTTCGATTGGCTGTTCGGCAAGGTAGTCAGACAATACGCTTCCCTTGATGGCTTTCTGGGAGACGTACTGAATATCATATTCTGTTAACACCATCTGCCATCTGGCAATCCTGCCCGAAAGAGCCTGCTTTTCGAAGACGTACTTGATCGGATCCATCTTCGAAATTAGCATAGTGGTGTGGTTGAGCATATACTGTCGTAGACGTTTGGCGGCCCAGGCTAATGCACAACACGTCTTCTCCAGCATCGAGTATCGAGATTCACACTCAGTGAACTTTTTACTCAGATAATAAATGGCATGCTCCTTTCTGCCCGTCTCGTCGTGCTGACCGAGAACACACCCCATACTATTCTCCAGAACCGTCAGGTACATGATTAATGGCCGTCCAGCCACTGGGGGTATCAAGATTGGAGGTTCTTGAAGATACTGCTTTATCTTGTCGAATGCCTTCTGGCAATCCTCATTCCAATTAATCGCCTGATCTTTCTTTAAAAGCTTGAACATCGGTTCACAAGTGGCCGTGAGCTGAGGGATAAACCTTGCAATGTAGTTTATTCGGCCCAAGAAACCACGAACTTCTTTTTCTGTTTTCGGCGCTGGCATTTCTTGAATAGCTTTTATTTTCGCAGGATCAACTTCGATACCTCGTTCACTAACGATAAACCCCAATAACTTTCCGGACCGCACTCCGAAAGTGCACTTGTTAGGATTCAGCCTCAACCTGAACTTCCTAAGCCTTTCAAACAGCTTCAATAGGTTGACCAGATGCTCTTCCTCCGTTTGGGACTTTGCAATCATGTCATCAACATAGACCTCGATCTCATGATGAATCATATCATGAAACAAAGTTACCATTGCTCGCTGGTAAGTGGCCCCTGCGTTCTTCAGACCGAAGGGCATTACCTTGTAGCAAAACGTGCCCCAGGGGGTAATAAACGTCGTTTTCTCCATGTCCTCCGGCGCCATCTTAATCTGATTGTAACCGGAGAAGCCATCCATGAACGAAAACACGGAAAACTGGGCTGTATTGTCGACCAACACATCGATATGAGGCAACGGGAAATCATCCTTAGGGCTCGCCCTATTCAAATCCCGATAATCGACGCACATACGTACCTTACCGTCCTTCTTCGGTACAGGCACTATGTTGGCGACCCACGGAGGGTAAGTGGTAACGGCTAGAAATCCTGCGTCCAACTGCTTCTGGACTTCTTCTTTGATTTTTACAGCCATGTCTGGTCTCGTCCTCCTGAGTTTCTGCTTGACTGGAGGGCAATCTTCTCGCAACGGCAAGCGATGAACCACGATATCAGTGTCAAGTCCGGGCATATCCTCATATGACCAAGCAAAGACGTCACTATACTCTCGAAGCATCTCGACCAGTCTATGCTTGACATCATTCTGCAGCGCAGCCCCAACTCTGACATTTCTGACGAGCTCCTCAGAACCCAGATTTATGATCTCAATATCCTCCTCGTGAGGCAGAATAACCTTCTCCTCTTGTTTCAACAAGCGGGCCAACTCTTCCGGAAGGTCTTCGTCTTCATCAATCTCATCCTCGGCTTGATAGATCGGGCAATCAAAGTCGTAGTGAGCCGTAGAGGGTCCAGAGTCGATGTCATCTGTTACGTGGATCCTGCAATAACAAGGGTTAAGTTTAAAGCAGGAATATGCAGGTTAGCACGAACCTCGTTGCCATTTTGCTGTTTTTTCGAAATAAACATAAAATAGGAATAACAGAGAACACAATATTTGATTACGAAGAAAACGCCTTTTATTTATTAACAAAATGCATACACATAATCCAACAAGGCCCTGACAGTAAAACCACTATGCCCCGGGCAGGACATAGGGCTGTACAAAGATTGTAAAAAGCAAATCATTACTCTTCACTTGTCAGCTTGATAATCTCCTTGATGGTCCAATTGTGGAGGCGCTCGCCTGGCTTGCTCGGTTGAATCCAGGCGTCAAGATCGCAATCACTGTCCCCGCTATCCTCTGACGCAGCGTTGATGCTCTCGAAAATTACTCCCCCCTTGGTGAATAAGATCGGCCCTTTCCCATGAGACGAACTGCCAGAAGAAGATGAAGCTTCAGCTCCAGGAGAATACCCTAATCCAAACTTATCCTGTTTGATTGGTATGTCCAAGACATGCCCCCAGCCTGGGGTGGAACCGGCTTCGACAACGGCCCGAGCTTCCTTAAACGAGGAGAGGTTCAACTCTTGCTTCTCTGCAACAACGGGAGCTACCTCCTTCACCCTGACGGTTTCAAATGCTTGGCAAAGAGTCTCATGGATCTCACCATCCATTTCGACGTATTTAAAGGACGATAGGTGGCTCACCATGATGTCCTCTTCACTGCAGACTGTCACTATGCTGCCCCCAACAGCATATTTAAGCTTCTGATGCAGCGTGGACGTTACGGCACCAGCAGAATAGATCCACGGCCGACCTAAGAGGCAACTATAGGCGGGCATGATATCCATGATATAGAAAACCGCATTGAACGTCTCTGGACCAACTTGAATTGGTAGGGTCAACTCTCCGAAGACGTGGCGCTTGGTTCCGTCAAAGGCCTTCACGACCAGATCACTGGGCGTGCACAGCAGTCCACGGGTATCCAACTTCATCAGTGCCTTCTTCGGAAGCACGTTAAGCGAGGAACCCGTATCTACCAGGACATGTGACATAATCGTGCCTCTGCACTCTATTGAGACGTGCAAGGCGCTGTTGTGATCTCTTCCCTTAGGAGTCAGCTCCAGATCCGTAAATCCCAGCCCATTACCAGCATTGACATGGGCCACCACCTCCTCGAGTTGATTTACTGATATCTCCTGTGGCACGTATGCAGCATTCAATACTTTCAGTAACGCGTTGCGGTGCGCTTCAGAACACAGCAACAGGTTAAGAATAGAGATCTTCGACGGAGTCTGATGAAGATGATCTACAATTTTGTAGTCACTTTTCTTGATTAGTCGCATGAACTCTTCAGCATCTTTAACTAGCAAGTCTTTTTCTGCCCCTGCAGGGACCTCTTCAACAGCTTTACCTTTACCTTTATCCACAGCGTCAGCTCGGACCACTTTCTCTGCTGCAACCTCTGTTGGTGCGAATACTCTTCCGCTTCTAGTGATACCACTGACTTCGGTAAGATTCTGCGCAGTCGATCCGGATGGCTCAAGCTCTATCTTCTGACCATTACAATAAACTTCGGCGCCATAATGCCATGGAACGGCATTGGTACTCTCGAATGGGATTGGTCCGGCCCTGGTGATGGTGATAGAAGGCGGACGGGGCGCGGAAATAGTAATAGGGTGACGAGGAATAGTAATGGTAGCAACTTCGTCTGCCTGCTTCAGTACGACTTCCCCTGATGCACCCTCAATGCTCCGACTGAATTGCAAAATACCCTCGGCCATCAGACTCTGGATACCTTCGATCAGCTGCTCACACCCATCAGGAAGTGTAGCACAAGCCATACATAACTCTCCACATCCAGGAAAGAAGCCCTTCTTTAGCAACTTAGCCTTGACAAAACTCAACGGCGTCTTCAAATCTTTGACATCAGTCAGCAAGTCTGAATTCTCCTCAGTGATAACAGCATTTACTCCGCCCCCCTTATGATGAGGCATTGGATTTTTGGTGACGTTGGGCACGCTGTCAGAAAAGTTGATAACCTTGGCGTCCACCAAGTCCTGGACTTTGTGCTTAAAAGCTTTACAATTCTCAACCGTATGGCCAGGTGCCCCAGAGTGAAATTCACAAGTAGCATTGGCATCATACCCTGGTGGTGGTGCCCCTGTTAAGGGAGCCATTGTCCTCTTGTGAACCAATTGGAGCTGAAGCAACGTTTGCAGAAGCTGTGCATATGACATAGGTGGAGTTTCAAGATGACGGTTTGCCAGGGGACCCCGATTCTGATATCTCTTATATCCCTGATTATTCTGTTGCTGGGGCTGCTGCTGCGGCTGCGGGGGAGCAGCCGGGATGTTTATGCTAGCAATCTGAGGCTGAGGGCCCTTGCCCTTTCTCCTAGCATTAGTGACAGCACTGGCATCTCCCTCTCGACGCTTGCCAGTATAGGGTTTCTTGCTAGCTCCTCCAGCTGAGGATGATTCGCCCTGAATTTTTCCGATCTTTATACCGTTCTCAACATGCTCGCCCAAAGTGATGAGGGCCGAGAATGTTCCAGACATGCCACTGACCAGCTTTTCATAATAGATCCCGGGAAGGGTAGCCACGAACATTTGCACCAGCTCACGTTCTACCATGGGCGGTTGAACCCGAGCAGCCAATTCACGCCACCGCTGGGCGTACTCTTTGAAGCTTTCATTGTTCCGCTGTGAGAGATTCTGAAGCTGAACTCGGTTGGGAGCCAAGTCGCTATTATATTGATAGTGGAGAACAAACGCTTCTGCAAGATCTTTCCAGGTGCGCACAGTAGCGGGCTCCAAACCCATATACCATTCGAGCGGTGGACCAGAAAGACTATCCTGAAAGAAGTGCATCAGCAGCTTCTCATCGTCAGAATAAGCGGACATCTTTCTATAATAAGATCGGAGGTGAACGCGGGGACAAGTAGTGCCCCTATACTTCTCAAAGATAGGCACCTTGAACTTGTGAGGCACTTTAAAGTCAGCAATCAACCCGAGTTTGGACATGTCAACGCCCAATGTGTTCTGATTTTCTATATCTCTCATCTTGTCTTCCAGCGCCTTGAACCTAAGTCGAGCCTCAGCAGTCAACTCTGCCTCCACACCTCTCTGAGAGAATATGTCATCCTGATGGTCCTCCAGCCACGGTTGGGGCACCACCATATTTCCTGCACCAACGTTGCCGTTGACTGGCCCTATGTTAACATTGGCTCCCAAACTACCATTGCCGGCGCCTGCCGCATTGAGTCCGAGATTAGTCATCAGGTTGCCGTTAGCACTGCCGTTGCCCCCGGCAGCAGGAACAACGTTCTGTGGAGTATCCCCTTGAGGAGGAGTGGGCACGGCCCCGCCGTGAAGTATTCCATTACTGTCAACCCTGGAGATGAGAGGTTGAACCAAAGTACGAAGCTGGTCTTGCCCATTCGCAACTACTTGCATCAGCTCCATAAAACGATCCATCCGTTCACGAAGCTCTTGCACATCTGACTGTACCTGGTCCATGATTCTCGTCTGATTAGCGCGAGTTGAGTAGCGGTGGATGAGTCTTTGATCAATCCTGGAGATCGAAAGCAGCTCAGAACCTGAGTACCTGAAAAACCTGTCAACATTAAAGGTTAGGAAAAGCAACAGAATGTATGTCATGCAAAATGCTTTATGCAGATGCATGCGTGTGTCTGTGTGCTTGAGAGATTTCCCCCGATCCTGGCTCCTGTTGGCAATAATAAGGAGAGGAATCCAGGCCCAATCATGGAAACAGTAACCTCACATAGCAATAGTCAGATTCGACACATCAAGGACCGAGAACTCGTACGCATTAGTCTTCCTGAGAGAGGCTGCAGTAACACAATAAGAGGCGAGAGATCCTGGATCGGGAAACGGTACCTGTCACAGACACACACCAATGGAATGCGAATGATTATGCAAACTAATGCAAAATGCAGGTATGCAACAATATATCCAGGTGGCTGCTGTGGAGGTACGGTGTCAACAGTCACTGATGAGAAGGAAACCCCGGTGTAAACCCATTGATCTGATCTGCTGTGAATAACCATCTGATAGGATCGAGATCAAAATTCTGCTCTGACAAGAACGAAGGCCTGATAATAAAGACCCCGGATGCAAGATCAAGTAACGTCTGTTGATGAAGTCTTCAGACCCCAAATCAAAAATCTGCCCTCTCCCGAACAAACACACAGCTGCTGATGAGATCTTCAGACCCCACTCAAAATCTGCCCTATCAAGAACAAACAACAACTGCCGATGAGATCTTCAGACCCCACTCAAAATCTGCCTTATCTAGGACAAACCTCTGATAACAATACTCCGACCAAAGCCTGCTCTATCAAGAACAGACAAACACCCGATGATAAGATCCTCTGATCAAACCCTTGCTCTATCAAGAACATATCTGCAACTGAGAACCCAACATAACTGATTCACTGTCAAGAAAACCGGGTAGTCTGGAGGTCAAAGTTTCCTGCAATATCCCAATCCCACTCACAGGTATGGACCTAATCCACGGACAAAGGTACGGCATCCTATGCGGTCATCAGCGTCACAGACTTTCACGAATGACGATACGATTCCCAGAAGGAGTGGCATCATCAAGTCATGAAGAGGCCTCTCTTAGCTGACTTCCAAATGATCGGTCCCCAGAGTCGACAATCCTCACGTCTGGACTCCCCTCAGATCCTCAGGACCGGAAAGGAGCACCTCTGCAAGAATCTCGTCTGAGCGCAGATTTTCGTAGGGAACTGTGCCTGCTCAGCAGACAGGTTCGTCTACTACTTCTCCGCAACTATATCTAGGTGTGTACTCAAGCCCAGGTCCGGCTTTTCTCTCACAGTAACATCCCTCTCCCACAGCAGCACAGATAATCATATCAAACTGGAAATAAAATGCGGGAAATAAAATGCGGGAAATAAAAGTGCGATAAATAAACGCAACCCAACAAGCAAACACACCAACGATAGGATTGACTCGCGTAGGGGATGGGAAACGGTCCCAGCATAAGGGATGGGAAAAGTCCCTAGATGCCATGAGTCCCCAGCAGAGTCGCCAGCGGTCGCTTGCGCGAAAATAAGGTGCCGGCATGACAGAAGAGTCGCCACCTTTCGTTATTTATCCCTCAGAGCGGGAAAGGAAACGATCGGAAAAACCTGACGAAAAAGGGTAAGACAAGGTCATCGCAACCATTGTCTGGGTTCGGGAGTCGGTTACGCAAGGGGAAGGTATTAGCACCCCTCACGTCCGTCGTACTCGACGGGATCCGCGCTTGTTTGTTTACTTGGACGGGTTGGTTATAATCTATCTACCTATCAAGGCTGGCTGCAAAAGGAAAGAAAAAATGACTCGGCAAAGCGTCGCACTTTATGCCTACGTATTCCCGTCTGGAACGAGAAATCAGAGTCAACGTAGTTCGCCTAACTACGGGGGAAGATGGGGAAAGTTGCTCGCTAGGACATCGCATCCTATGCCTACGTACTTTCATCTGGTATGAAAGATCAGAGCAAACGTAGTTCGGGAAACTACGGGTTATCTCCTAAAAGAAGTGTTTTTTATTATGTTTGCGATCTCAACCGCACTAGAGACTATGACCTGAGAGTGAATGCGTCGCATGTCACCCAAAGGGTACCATACTAAACATCCATCCTCAGATAGCTTAAGGCTCGTAACGTACGAAAGAAATCATTCCTGATTACTGTATCTTAAACTGCTTCGAGATGAGAAGAAAACAGGCCCAACTAGGAGGGAGACTATCAAGTCCTACTGTTGTCATGCCATGGATTCATCCTATGGTTGAGGTTTGAACAGGGAACTCCTAGATGTTGTCATGCATAGGTTTCAACCTAAAAGTCTATCATCAAGTCCTCATCAGAGGAAATGAGAGTCCTAAGGGATCACGTCAATGATACACCAAAACAGACAAAAGCATCAGCTTTAACAGTAAAATGCATGCAATGCAAGTGAGGGAGGAAATGTGTGTGGGGCTTCAGCCTCCACAAGCTCGTCTCAACCTCAAGCCAGTCATGAAATAATAGTAATCATACTGAAAATAAACAACATGCTATCAAGCAATAACAGATAAGGGAAATGAAGTGCCATCAGGCCAACAAAACACACCTGAGAAAGAAAGGATCTACTCTCTAATCCTAACCCTAACACAGAATCTGAATCAAATCTAAGCAAAGCCCTAAAGCAAACCTAACCAAAGGAAAACAATCCCAGTCTTCAAGCTTCAGAACAAGCTTACCAAAGAAAGGGAGCTAAGTAAGCAGACTCATAGTGTCTTCCTCAGGAAAGCACTAGGAGGTGTATACTCAGGAGTCATATCCTATGTGGCTCAACCACTGTGATCAGTTTACATTCCTCCTCAGGAGAAATTAAACTCACAAGCAGGCTCCAACATCACTGGATATTTAGGAAATCCTATCTGAACTAGTGGAACTAAGTGAATAGACCCATAGGACCTTCCTCAGGAAAGTACTAGGAGGCTTCCACTTAGGAGTTGTATCCTATGTGGCTCAACAACTGTGATCAGTTTACATTCCTCCTCAGGAGAAATTAAACTCACAAGTTGGCTCCAACATCATTGGATACTTAAGAAATCCTAGATAAACTAGTGGAACTAAGTGAATAGACCCATAGGACCTTCCTCAGGAAAGTACTAGGAGGCTTCCACTTAGGAGTTGTATCCCATGTGGCTCAACAACAGGTGATCAGTTTACATTCCTCCTCAGGAGAAATTAAACTCACAAGTTGGCTCCAACATCATTGGATACTTAAGAAAGAGGTGAGAAGAAAGAATGAAGGTCATTCATAGTGCCTTCCTCAGGAAAGTACCATGAACTCCCTTCAAACTTCAGGATCTCAAACCTCACAGACAGGGAACAAGCTAAGCTCTGGGTCTCTGAGTCTTGATCTACAATCTTCACTTCATGATGCTCTCCAACAAGGTCCTCAAGACAACACATGCCCCACAACAAATTCCCCACAACAAACCCCAGAGATGAACAGATAACCACAGAACAGACAAAATCAATAGGCAACTTCAGAAAATACCTAAAAATACTAAACCAAGGGGGGAAAATCTAACAATCATTCACAATGGTCTACAATATCTATCCATAACATCCATATGGGCCTCCACCCAAAAAATCAAGACAAAACTATCTAAAGAAAATGAATTCTTCACCTAAGCACAACCTAAACCCTAATTAGGATACCCTAAATCTACCCTAATTAAACTAATCAAAATTTAATTCTAAAATTCTAGAATAAATCCTATGGGGAACTATGATTCATCATCTAATTACACAAAAAAGAATGGATTAAAAAGACTAAAGGAAGGTCCTAAAACAATTCTTGCAAAATGAGGTATCAACTAAAAGAAAGAAAATACACTATATTAAAGAAAATACCATTAAAAATTCTACATTAAAAATAAAATTCCATTTTTATTTTTATATTTTTCTACACAAAATTATCTCAACATAGAAAAAAGAGTGAACAAAAAAAGAGTTATTTTTCATTTACTTATGAATTTTTAAAGACAAGAAAAATATTAAAAGAAATAAAAAGAATTTAAAACAATTAAAAGGGAGGGGGGGTGGAAATAGCAATGCACGCTAGTTCAATTACTGAATGGGCTGCAAAAGGGGGGGGGGGGGGGGTGCGCGTAGCAAGCTGGACCCAGGCCCAGGGTTCCAGCTTAAATGAAACGCTGCGTTGCAGCGGGGAGGTTTCCCTCCGTTTTCATTTTAAAACCTGGCCACACGATTAGAGGAAAAGGTCAAGAATTCAGGGAGATCCAACGGCCAACAGCCATCGTCCCCAAAACTGACCTAGGGTTTTCAGAACCCAACATCCATGCATGGATTTTCTCCTGGCTCGTTCTCTCTCCACACTTGATGGTCTTCAAAAATTCCAAAAGGAAAAATGGACTACTCATCAAGAGGAACAAGGTTATACGAGTGGTTTCCATTAATTCTCCTTGAATCACTCACACAGAAAACTTCAAAGCTCGGGTACCACCATATTTCTCTGAGATCAATGCTTCTAAAACTCAAATTTAATGATCCAATCTTGCTCTTTACACTACCCTAACCATTCTAATCCAATCTATGCTAACTAAAACTCACTACAAAGCTTGTTCTTGAAGATTAAAGAAACTAACACCTGCCATGAAACCTCACACAGAGCTCTCAAACTCATGGGAAAGGATCACCTAACCTAGTACATTAATCCTACACCTAAAGAATTAACAGAAACTACATAATTAAAGAGAAAGGGAGAAGAATCCCAACCTGTCAAGAAGTGATGGTGAAGGTATGTAGAGAAGGTTGCAAGCCTTGTAGCTGCTTTAGGATGATCCTCCAATGGTGGAAATGATTCTGTTTGCACTGGTTTTGGAGGAGAAGCCTTGTGGTGGAAGAAATCGTGTGTTGCTTGATCTTGAAGGAAACTCTTCAATGGCAAATCTTCTCTCCCTTTCTCCTCTGAATTCTTCAACATTCACCAACCTCATACTCATCATGATTCACTCTTTTTGTAACCATCATTGGAAAAGTCTAGGACCATCTAGAATGATCTAGAAAGTTCTTGAAATCTCATGTGATGACATATTGAATTTCTCTCATCTCATGCCTTATGCCTTACCATTTTGTGCCAAAATACCTTTACATGAGATAATGAGAAGATATGTGTGAAAAACAAGCTCACCTTTGGCTTGTGTAAGGTTTTTCAACATTGCCTTATAATGCAAGTAATAGATTTACAAAGAAAGTCCCTTTTTTAGACCTCAAATGAAAAATCTATTTGAACCAAAGTTCTCAAAATAATGTTTCCAATCAAAATGATATATTGGATGACCTATTTTGGATTCTTAGATCCTCCAAACCAATTTTCAATTTCAACTTTTCAAACTTATATGCCATTTTTAGTTCATTTTTGACCAATCATGTAACTTCATTCTATGAGCTTTTCCAACAATTCATGACCTTCTTTCTAGACTTAAAATCCCATTTTGAACAACTTTCATGTTTTGAGTTTTTCCATTTGAGGCTTGGAAATAGGAGTTTTAGGCATTGGCTAAAATGACCTATAACTGACAAATGACCAAAATACCCCTGTCTTGTTCAAACCATAAGTTGAGTTCCACAAATCCTATCAAGGACTTCCACCACTCAAATTAAAGCTAAGAAGATGCTCTTCAACATTCATGTTGACCAAAAAGTCATAGGAAGCATCCTACTAGGGCAAAAGTTGTCTGCAAGCTGGGTGACTTTCAAGGACCCAGATTCACATACCTCTGCTGACCTGTAATTTGTCAAAACCATAACTTGAGCTCTGTAACTCCTATCAAGGACTTCCACCACTCAAATTAAAGCTTAGAACAAGCTATACAACATTCATGTTATGGGGAAGGTGAGATATCAATCACAACTTGAGCTAAAACTGCCTGGAAGATAGGGATCAAATTAGGGTTTTTCACTGACAATCCTTGGGGACCCTGACTTGAAACTTCTCAAACTCCTCACTCATGATGAGTTGGCCTAGGAATCATCTTTATATCATCTCTATGCATCATTCCATGATCTCATGGCCCTTGGATTGGGTCTCAACCTTCCCCAAATCTTCAGTTATCCTAGGGTTGACCCAGTCAAAACCCTAATTCTATCATTCATGGTTGAATCTTCTGAACTCTTGCATAATGACTTCTCTGGGCTTCATGAAGGCTATCAAGACATCTCATAGGCTTTCCCAAAACATTAAGTTCATTCTCAAAGTCTCAGAATCATCTGAGGGGCACCCACAACCCTCAAGCTATGAAGCACACAACCCTGGTTTCAAACCACTTCTTCTGAGGATCTCTTGAACTTTCTGATGAAGGTATCCACTTTCCAACACTCAAAGAATAAATAATTGTTGGTCAAATTTTGGGGTGCAACAGACAACAATAAAGCTCCTCCCGAGAAGACTTTGCTGACGACGTACGGACCTTCGTAATTGGGAGTCCACTTGCCCCAGTGATCGGAGTGTGGAGGAAGAATCTTCTTCAGGACGAGATCACCCGTCTGAAAGCTTCTAGGCCGCACCTTATTATCATAAGCTTTCTTTATTCGGCTTTGGTACAGACTACCATATGCAATCGATGCTAACCTCTTCTCGTCCATCAGGCTGAGTTGGCTTAGTCGGTTCTTAATCCATTCTGCCTCATCGAGTTTCACGTCAACCAAAACTCGCAAAGAAGGAATCTCAACTTCTAACGGTAGGACAGCTTCCATACCGTACACCAGTGAGAAGGGAGTTGCCCCGGTTGATGTACGTACCGTGGTACGATAACCGTGCAGCGCAAATGGCAACATCTCGTGCCAATCCTTATAGGTCACAACCATCTTCTGTACAATCTTCTTAATATTCTTATTGGCCGCTTCAACGGTGCCATTCATCTTCGGCCGGTAAGGAGATGAGTTGTGGTGTTCAATCTTGAAACTTTGGCACAACTCCTTCATCATCTTGTTATTTAGATTCGAACCATTATCAGTAATGATCCGCTCGGGAATTCCGTAACGACAGATGATGTCCCTCTTTATGAATTTAGCCACCACCTGCTTGGTCACATTAGCATATGAGGCTGCCTCCACCCACTTGGTGAAGTAGTCGATAGCTACTAGAATGAAGCAATGACCATTAGATGCAGTGGGCTCGATCTTGCCTATCATGTCGATACCCCACATGGAGAACGGCCACGGGGAGGACATGACATTTAATGGGCACGACAGCACATGAATCTTATCAGCATAAATCTGGCATTTATGACATCTCTTCGCGAATTTAAAGCAATTCGACTCCATCGTCAGCCAGTAATACCCTGCTCTCAGAATCTTTCTTGTCATAGCGTGCCCGCCGGCGTGCGTACCAAATGTGCCTTCATGGACTTCTTCCATGAGCATACTCACCTCTTTCTCATCTACACATCTGAGTAGCATGAGATCGTGGTTTCTTTTATACAAAACTCCATCAGGATTGAGATAAAAATTTGCAGACAGTCTCCTCATAGTCTTCTTATCCTGGGTCGACGCTCCCGCAGGATACTCCTTAGTCATAAGGAAAGTCTGAATATCTTGGAACCATGGTTTGCCGTCGGCGGCTTCCTCGATCGCAAAGACAAATGCCGGTCTATCAAGACGAGAAAGGACAATTCTTGGAGCTTCATTCCAAAAATTGACTTGGTACATCGAAGCCAACGTGGCTAAGGCATCAGCCATCTGATTTTCAGCCCTGGGCACATGATGGAGTTCCACTCGATCAAAGAACGGAAGCAACCTTCTGGCATAGTTCATGTACGGTACCAAGTTTGATTGACGAGTCTCCCACTCCCCTTTAATCTGGTTAATCACAAGTGCCGAGTCACCATATACATCTAGGTTCTTGATTCTCAAATCAATTGCTTCTTTTAGCCCCATGATGCATGCTTCGTACTCCGCTTCGTTATTGGTGACCGGAAACATCAGTCTCGCAGTGAACGGGATGTGGGATCTGTGGGGAGTCGTGATGGTCGCCCTAATGCCACTTCCGTAAGAATTAACCGCTCCGTCAAATATCAATTTCCATTGGGATTTCCTATCTGGCCCCTCGTCGGGCAACAGTTCATCGCAATCTTTCGCTTTAAGAAACATGATATCCTCATCAGGGAACTCAAATTTCATCGGCTGATAATCCTCGATCGGCTGTTCGGTGAGGTATTCAGACAATACGCTCCCCTTGATGGCCTTTTGGGAAACATACTGAATGTCATATTCCGTCAACACCATTTGCCATCTGGAAATCCTGCCCGAAAGCGCTTGCTTCTCGAAGACGTACTTGATCGGATCCATCTTCGAAATTAGCATGGTGGTGTGATTGAGCATGTACTGTCGTAAACGTTTGGCAGCCCAGGCTAGTGCACAACACGTTTTCTCCAACATCGAGTAACGAGATTCACAGTCAGTGAACTTTTTACTCAAGTAGTAAATGGCATGCTCCTTTCTGCCCGTCTCGTCGTGCTGACCGAGGACACACCCCATACTATTCTCAAGAACTGTCAAGTACATGATTAAGGGTCTTCCGGCTACCGGGGGTATCAAGATCGGAGGTTCCTGTAGATATTGTTTTATCTTATCAAAGGCCTTCTGGCAATCCTCGTTTCAGATAATCGCCTGATCTTTCTTTAGCAGTTTGAACATCGGTTCACACGTGGCCATGAGCTGAGAAATAAACCTTGCAATGTAGTTTATTCTACCCAGGAAACCACGAACTTCTTTTTCTGTTTTTGGCGCTGGCATTTCTTGTATCGCTTTTATTTTCACAGGATCGACCTCAATGCCTCTTTCACTCACGATAAACCCCAGTAGCTTTCCGGACCGTACTCCGAAAGTACACTTGTTAGGATTCAGCCTCAACCTGAACTTCCTAAGCCTTTCAAAAAGCTTCAGCAAATTGACCAAATGTCCCTCCTCCGTTTGGGACTTCGCAATCATGTCATCAACATAGACTTCAATCTCATGATGAATCATATCATGAAACAAAGTAACCATTGCTCGTTGGTAAGTGGCCCCTGCGTTCTTCAGACCGAAAGGCATTACCTTGTAGCAAAATGTTCCCCAAGGCGTAATAAACGTAGTTTTCTCCATGTCCTCCGGCGCCATCTTGATCTGATTGTAACCGGAGAAGCCATCCATGAACGAAAACACGGAGAACTGAGCGGTATTGTCGACCGACACATCAATATGAGGCAGCGGGAAATCATCTTTAGGGCTCGCCCTATTTAAATCCCGATAATCGACGCACATTCGTACCTTACCGTCTTTCTTCGGTACAGGCACTATGTTGGCGACCCACGGAGGGTAAGTAGTGACCGCTAAGAAGCCAGCATCAAGCTGTTTCTGCACTTCCTCTTTGATCTTAACGGCCATATCTGGTCGTGTCCTCCTAAGCTTCTGCTTGACGGGAGGACAATCTTCTAGCAGCGGCAAGTGGTGGACCACGATGTCAGTATCAAGTCCGGGCATATCCTCGTATGACAAAGCAAAGACGTCACTATACTCTCTTAGCATCTCGACCAATCTCTGCTTGACATCACTCTGCAATGCAGCCCCTATCCTGACATTCCTGACCAATTCTTCAGAACCCAGATTCACGATCTCGATCTCTTCTTCGTGAGGCAGAATAACTCTCTCTTCTTGTTTCAACAAGCGGGCCAACTCTTCGGGAAGGTCTTCGTCTTCATCAATCTCTTCTTTGGCTTGATAGATCGGGCAATCGAAGTCGAAGTGAGTCGTAGAAGGTCCAGAGTCGATGTCATCTGTTATGTGGATCCTGCAATAACAAGGGTTAAGCTTAAGACAAGGATATGCAGGTTAGCACAAACCCCATTGCCATTTTGTTGTTTTTCAAAACAAATATAAAACAGGAATAACAAAGATCACAATATTTGAACACGAAGAAAAACGCCTTTTGATTTATTGATAAAATGCTTGTACATAATCAAACAAGGCCCTGACAATAAAACCAATATGCCCCGGGCAGGACATAGGGTTGTACAACGATTGGAAAAAGGTAAATCATTACTCTTTGCTTGTCATTTGGATGATATCCCTGACGGACCAGTTGTTGAGGCTCTCGCTTGGCTTGCTTGGCTGGATCCAAGAGTCCAGATCGCAGTCGCTGTCTTCGCTGTCTTCAGACACTGCGTTGATGCTTTCAAATATCACCCCGCCACTGGTAAACTGGATCACCCCTTTACCTCGCGACGCACTGCTAGAAGAAGAGAAGGCTTCAGCCGTGGGAGAGTACCCTAACCCAAACTTGTCTTGCTTGTTAGGTATTTCTAGAATTCGCCCCCATCCTGGGGTAGATCCGGCTTGAATAACGGCCCGAGCTTCCTTGAAGGACGAGAGAGTCATCTCTGGCTTCTCAGTGATTACAGGAGCTACGTTCTTGACTTTAACAGCTTCGAACGCCTGGCATAGGGTTTCGTGGATTTCCCCATCCATCTCAACGTACTTGAAGGACGACAAATGGCTCACCATTATATCTTCCTCGCCACATACAGTCACGATGCTACCCCCAACAGCATACTTGAGTTTCTGGTGCAACGTGGAGGTCACGGCACCCGCAGAATGGATCCATGGCCGACCTAAGAGACAGCTGTAGGCAGGCATGATGTCCATAATGTAGAAGACTGCGTCGAATGTTTCCGGCCCGACTTGGATTGGCAACGTCACCTCCCCGAAAACATGGCGTTTGGTTCCATCGAACGCTTTCACAACCAGATCACTGGGTGTGCAAATCAATCCGCGAGTATCTAACTTCATCAATGCTTTCTTCGGAAGAACATTGAGCGATGACCCTGTGTCCACCAACACATGAGACATAATCGTTCCCCTACACTCTATCGAGATGTGCAGGGCACTGTTGTGGTTCCTCCCCTTTGGCGTCAGCTCCAGGTCAGTAAACCCTAACCCATTTCCAGCATTCACGTGGGCTACGACCCCTTCCAACTGGTTTACCGATATTTCCTGCGGTACATACGCGGCGTTCAACACCTTCAGCAGCACGTTGCGGTGTGCTTCAGAACACAACAACAAATTCAGGATGGAAATTTTGGAGGGTGTTTGATGGAGGTGATCCACGATCTTGTAGTCACTCTTTTTAATCAACCTCATAAACTCCTCGGCGTCTTTAACAAGTAAGTCTTTTTCTACCCCACGTGGGATCTCTTCAACGACTTTACTCTTCCCTTTATCAGTTGCATTAGCTTTGTCCACTTTGTCCGCCATGATCTCAGGTGGAGCAAATATCCTTCCGCTGCGAGTAATTCCGCTAACGCCCGCTAGGTTCTCTATAGACGACCCTGATGGTTCCAGCTCCAACTTCTGTCCATTGCAGTAGACCTCTGCCCCATAATGCCATGGGACAGCGTTAGTGCTTTCGAAGGGTATCGGCCCAGCTTTGGTCATAGTAATTGTGGGCGGTTTGGGTGCAGAAATAGTTATCGTCCGGCGAGGGATGGTGATGGTGGCAACCTCATCATCTTGCTTCAGCATTACCTCTCCCGATCCGCTTTCGGCCCTTCGGCTAAACTGCAGGATTCCTTCGGTCATCAGACTCTGAATCCCTTCTATCAACTGTTCACATCCATCAAGAGTTGTCGCACAGCCCATACACAGCTCTCCGCAACCTGGAAAGAAACCCCTTTTCATCAGCTTAGCTTTAACGAAGCTAAGCGGTGTCTTCAGATCTCTGATGTCAGTCAACAAATCTAAGCTCTCGTCTTCAATAATGGCGTTTACTCCACCTCCCCTATGATTTGGCATAGGGTTCTTCGTGACATTTGGCACATTATCTGAGAAATTGATGATCTTAGCGTCCACCATATCCTGCACCTTATGCTTGAAGGCTTTGCAATTTTCTATCATATGACCTGGTGCCCCTGAGTGAAATTCGCAAGTCGCATTCGCATCATAACCTGGCGGAGGTGCCCCTGTCAAGGGAGCCAGGGTTCTCTTCTGGATCAACTGTAGCTGAAGCAAAGTCTGCAATAGTTGAATGTAGGACATGGGCGGTGTCTCGAGGTGACGGCTCGACAGAGGTACCCTGTTCTGATACTTTCTGTACCCTTGTTGATTCGACTGCTGCTGCTGCTGCTAAGGCTGGGGTTGTTGAACTGCCGGGATAGTTATACTGGCCACCTGCTGGTGAGGGCCCTTACCCTTCCTTCGAGCCTTGGACACGGCGCTCGTCTCTCCTTCCCTCCTTTTGCCACCATAAGGTTTCTTTCCTCCTCTAGCTGAGGATGAATCACCTTGAATTTTCCCCAGTTTGATCCCATTTTCGACGTGCTAACCCGTGATAATGAGATCTGAGAAGCTTCCAGACATACTGCTGACCAGTTTCTCATAATAAACCCCTGGGAGGGTGGCTACGAACATTTCCACAAGCTCGCGTTCAACCATCGGCGGCTGAACCCTGGCTGCCAATTCACGCCACCGCTGGGCGTATTCCTTGAACCCTTCATTGTTCCTTTGCGACAGATTCTACAGTTGGACTCGGTTCGGAGCCAAGTCACTGTTATATTGGTAGTGGTGCACAAATGCTTCCGCAAGTTCCTTCCACGTGCGCACACTGGTAGGTTCCAAACTCATGTACCATTCGAGGGAGGGTCCGGACAGACTGTCCTGAAAGAAGTGCATCAGCAACTTCTCGTCCTCCGAATGAGCTGACATTTTCCGGTAATATGATCTCAGGTGGACGCGAGGGCAAGTGGTGCCCTTGTACTTTTCAAAGTCAGGTACCTTGAACTTGGGGGGCACCTTGAAATCAGCAATCAGTCCCAACTTGGACATATCAACGCCCAGGGTGTTCTGGTTCTCGATATTCCTCATCTTGTCCTCGAGTGCCTTGAACCTTAGACGTGCTTCAGCAGTCAGCTCCCCTTCAGCACCTCTCTGCGAGAACACATCGTCTTGACGGTCTTCTAACCACGGCTGAGGCCCAAACAGATTTCCAACACCCGCATTGCCGTTGCCCAGCCCAACATTGACATTAGCTTCAAAATTCCCATTACCGACACCCGTCGTATTACCATTGAGTCCCATGTTAGCTATCACATTGCCGTTGGCACTGCCATTCCCCCCGGTTACGGGGACGCCATTCTGAGGAGTTTCAACTGGTGGAGGGGTAGGCACGGTCCCACCATGGAGTACGCCATTGCTATCAACCCTTGAGATCAGAGGCTGAACCAAGGTTCTGAGCTGATCCTGGCCATTGGCGACCGCTTGCATGAGCTCCATGAAACGGTCCATCCTTTCTCAGAGTTCCTGAACATCAGTTTGCATTTGCTCCATAATTCTGGTTTGATTTGCTCTGGTCGGATAGCGGTGGATAGGTCTCTGATCAATCCTGGAACAACCTGAAACAACCTGTATACACAAGAGGGTTAGAAAAACAACAAAGTGCTCGTCATGCAAATGCAAACGTGTGTCTGTGCGTTAAGGAGGTATCCCCCGATCCAAGTGCCTGAGTGCCAGTGCTGATAATAAGAAGTCTGAGTCCAGTCATGGAAATAACATCTCATATATAAAGAAAGCTCATCAAGGCAGTACACAACGTCACTGAGTACAAACGGAATCAATAGCATGACCTCGACCAACAAGCCTGGTGATGGTCAGCATACAACAACGATCAAAACAAAAGGAATACAAATAGTCAAGCACGGCCACGGGCGCGAAACTCTTCTAACAACCCCTTCGTTTCTGGATGATCAGGCCGAGTGAGCAACCCTTCGACGAGTAACTCCCTCTGCACAATGGTTTACTGAAGACCTTCGACCGAATCTTCCCATGCTCCTTCGCCGAAACAATCTTCTAGCTTCCGCTTCTTGTATCCAAACGTCAGTTTGCGCTCCTTTAGGTTAGCGAGAGCTTTGTTGAGCTGGCCTTCAGCGGCATATCTGCAAGCGGTTTCTTCATCAAACCTCTTCTCACTAGCCTTCACCTGGGCTTTCAACTTGGAGATCTGTTGCTTCAGCTTATCCTCCCGTTCTTTGCCGTTGGCTAGGGTGGCCTTCCAGTGCTGGTTGAACTTGGATATTCTTCGATACGCTTCATCCAAGTGCTGCTTCTTAGTGGCCAGTACATCGTTGACAGCTTTGAAGTCTCGACCCAAACGTTCACGCTCGGCTATCTGCTTAGTCAAATCTGTACCTAGTTGGTTCACCAGCTCTGTCTGCCTCTTGAAAGAATGAACAGCTTCGTTTCTCTCGCTTCTGAGCTGAGCCAATTCTTTCTCCAGTTCTTCATTTGCCTTTTTCAGCTCATCTCTCTCAGCTAACACCTAATTATGCTGCTGAATAGGCACGGTGGTAGGCTCTTTGATCACTGGAGGGCTTTCTGGCTTGGCAGGAGGAAACGACATCCCTATAGCATCTGCTCTGGCTCTGATCCAAGTCACATACGGAGCGTAGGCTTGACTATTACTTCTCCCCATCAATGGTTTTCCCCGCTTACTGATACCATTCCAAGCGTGCTGAAGCTTAGATAACATATCCCCCTCTAGAAGACCAATGAGGTACAGAGATTCCTGCACCTCTTCATCCTTCGGCGGAGCTCTCAAAGCATAAGCAAACTGTCGGACCAACAGAGATTGATTATAATTGATACAACCCTTCCTGCCTATCAAAGGCACGTTTGGAAACCCACTGCAGCTGAAGATGATCTCAGTACTCAATCTATCTCTGTCAAACCAGGTAATATCCTCCGCTGACAAACTCATCAAACGCTCGGACCACTCAGCGGTGGCTGCAGAGGAAGCAAAGGGACACTTCTTGGGTAGGTGACTATCAAGTCATCTATAGAGCAGGGGCACACAGCACGAGACGTTCTTACCCCTTCTGTTCTCGTTTTTGTAGTGGACGGAATGATAGACATCTCCTATCAAGGTAGGGACTGGATTCCCTGAGGCAAAGATGTGGAAGGCGTCGAAGTCTACAAAGTCGGGCATATTGGGGAACAGAATGATGTCGTATATGCACAGAGCGAGGATGGCGTTGAACACGACCCAACATCCGTCTTTGGCGCACTGCTGAGCCTTTCCCACTAAGAACTGCAAGGAGAAACCGGGAACCCTGTTCCAACTAGACAAGATCAACTCGGAGGCATCCAGATGAAGTGAAGGAGCTAGACTAGCCAGATTAGGCTCAGCATCGATATGAACAAAAGGCATCTGACTCTTGATAGGCACACCTAACAAATCAACATACTCCTCTAGTGTGGGTGCGAGAACAAAATCCTGGAAAGTAAAGCATCTCAACGGAGGGTCGTAGAACTGCAGCAAGGCGTGCAACCCATTCAACTCAAACACAAAGGGTTTACAAACCAAACTGAGCAATTTACCGTAAGACTTTCTGAATTCATCTTTCACAGAATCATCTGCTAAAGCAATCAAACCAGTCAGCTGAATAACATCAAGAGCAGGGAGCTTGTAAGCCACTGTCTTCTTCAGAGAACCCATGATAGCACAATAGAAGGCAAGAAAACCTGAATCGGGGGAAACGGTACCTGCAACACAGACACACGTTAATGAAATGCAAATGAGTATGCAAAGCAATGTAAAATGCAGTCATGCAGCAGGAGATCAAGACAACTGTGCTAGTGAAGAGAGGAAGATTCTGTATCAACAAAACCACAATGCTACTCTATCAAGAACAACCACTATCTCTGATAAGAAGAAAACCCTGGTATCGGACCACAAATCTGTTCTGTCAAGAACACCCATATCTGATAATAAGGACCTCTGATACAGGACCAAAACCTGTTCTGTCAAGAACAAACATCTGATAATAAGGACCTCTGATACAGGACCAAAACCTGTTCTGTCAAGAACAAACATCTGATAATAAGGACCTCTGATACAGGACCAAAACTTGTTCAGTCAAGAACAAACATCTGATAATAAGGACCTCTGATACAGGACCAAAACCTGTTCTATCAAGAACAAACATCTGATAATAAGGACCTCTGATGCAGGACCAAAACTCTGCTCTGTCAAGAACAAACATCTGATAATAAGGACCTCTGATGCAGGACCAAAACTCTGCTCTGTCAAGAACAAACATACATCTGCTGAGGAGATCCTCTGATCCCAACCATAAACTTGCTCTGTCAAGAACAACATATACATCTGATGATGAGAACCTCTGACACCAACAAAACTGATTCACTATCAAGAAAACCAGGTAATCTGAAGGTTAAGGTTTCCTGCAACAAACCCAACCCTACTAACAGGTATGGACCTAAACTGACACGAGTTTGGCATCTTATGCGGTCATCAGCGTCACAGACATTCCAGAGGGGTGATACGATACCCAGAAGGTGTGGCATCACCGGCTCATGAAGCGGCCTCACTCGGCTGAATCCCAAATGATCGGTCCCCAGAGTCGACAATCCTCCAAACCAACAACCCCCTCAACCCAAAGGGTTGAAAAAGAAGTCAACCGGGAGAACCTCGTCTGAGCGTGGATTTCATGAGACACTAGTGCCTGCAAAGCAAGCACGCGCCCACTAATTTCCACAACTAATGCTAGGTACACTCAAGCCTGGGTCTGGCTTTTCACTCATCAGAATGCCCCTCCCACAACAGCACAGATAATCATATCATACTGAAAGTAAAACGCGGGAAATAAAGTGCGATAAATAAACACAACCCAACAAGTGATCATACAAGCGCTAGGATTGACTCTCGCGAGGGACATTGGATCCCCAAACTGACTCGTATAAGGGACGTTGGATCCCAGGAAACTATCAAGTCCCCAGCAGAGTCGCCAGCTGTCGCTTCCGCGAAAATAAGGTGCCGGCAAAATAGAAGAGTCGCCACCTTTCGTTATTTATCCCTCAGAACGGGAAAGGAAACGATCGGGAAAAACCTGACGAAAAGGTATAAGACAAGGTCATCGCAACCGTTGTCTGGGTTCGGGAGTCGGTTACGCAAGGGGAAGGTATTAGCACCCCTCACGTCCATCGTACTCGATGGGATCCACGCTTGGTGTGTTTACTGGACGGGTTGGTTTATCTATCTACCTATCAAGGCTGGCTTAAAAAGAAAAGAAAATGACTCGGCAAAGCGTCGCACTTTATGCCTACGTATTCCCATCAGAGAATGAGAAATCAGAGTCAACGTAGTTCGACTAACTACGGGTTACGGGGAAGGTGGCTCGCCAATACGTCAGTATTGTGCCTACGTACTCTCACACAGGCATGAGAGATCAAAGCTTACGTAGTTCGGGTTGATACGGATTACGGGAATTCAGATTCATCTGTTTTATCGAGTAGGGTTAACACACAGTTCCAGTAGTTAGATGTACGCAGCTCGACCCTTGGAGACTTAAGCGTTACCGTTTGCGGTAGAACTGGGAGTTAACGACACTCTTTTCTTCAGAAAAACTTTCCTTTGAATTATGGGCCCACGGGGCAAAAAGGTTTGAAGTTTGTTTTCTGTCTTTTACGGAAGAACTGTTTTTTATGGATGTTTGCAACTAGTATCGCACTAGAGACTATGACTTAAGAGTGAATGCGTCGCATGTCACCCAAAGGGTGTCATACTAAACATACAGACTGTTGAAAAGAAACTCTCCAACAATCCTTTCTCAGATAGCTTAAGGCTCGTAACATACGACGTCAGTTAACCTTTATTATTGTATTTGGATTTGTTTTGAGATGAGAAGAGAACGAGCAGGTTCAACTAAGGAGAGACTATCAAGTCCTAATGTTGTCATGCCAAGGATTCATCCTATGGTTGAGGTTTGAAACAGGGAACTCCTAGAAGTTATCATGCATAGGTTTCAACCTAAAGTTCTAATCATCACTTCCTTAGGGGATCATGTCAACGATAAACAGAAACAGATAAAGCACCAGCTTCAACAGTAAACAGTAAACGACTATAAAGTGCATGCAATGCAAGTGAGGAGAGGAAATGTGTGTGGGGCATCAACCTCCACAAGCTCATCTCAACCTCAAGCCAGATATGAATAACTGCAATCATACAGAGAAACAAAATAAAACATGCTATCAAGCAAGATGATGAGCAACTGCAATCATACAGAAGAAATGGAATGCTATCAAGCAACACAAACCACATAGGCAAGGGAGCAGGGCTCTACCGAATACCCGCAAGCAAAGCCACACAGTAAAAATACAAGCAGAGGAGCAACTCAACCCCTAGTGCAATCATGCTCCTAGCTTAACACAATCTAAACATGAACTTATTCTAATGCATCAAGCAAGTCAAACAAGTCACAACAATACAGTTGCACAGCAAGCAAACAGACAGAAAAGAAAGCAGATCAACCACCCCTACAACTTCAAGCTTCAGCTCTTCAGTAATTCAGCCTTCAGACCTCACCTACCCTTCAAGGCTATCATCTTCAATAGCAAGTATCAACTTGCTTCTCCAAGTTTTCAATACACCAAACATAGGTATCAACTTATTCTTTCTTCTTCAAGCTTCAGCTCTCCATTCCATTCCACCTTCAGGCTCCATTCCTAACTGCAAGTATCAACTTGTTTCTTCAGGCTCTCAATGCATCAACATAAATATCAGCTTATCCTTTATTCTTCAAGCCTCAGCTCTTCACTCAATCTCAATTGAATCCTCTTCATAAGTGTCAACTTGTTCTTCAAGCTTCAGCTCTCTCTTCTTTACCAGTATCAACTAGTTCCTCTTCATCTACAAGCTTCAGCTTCTCAGAGTAGTCTTCAAACACCAAGAAGTATCAACTTCAATCTTCTTCAAGCAAGGAACTCCATCCTCTGACAAGGGAGAAAGATGCATCTATCAAGAGCAAAGTTTGGATGATTGGTAGCAGAGTGAAGACCAAAGGTCACCACTAAGCCTCCTATCATCAGAGAAAAGGACCCTCAAAAGTTCTACCAATTTGCAAAGAGCCACACATCCTACCAAAGGAGGGATGAGGCCTTTACAAGGGACCTTATATCATAGGGAAGAATGGAATTGATCAATATATTCCATGTTTATGAAGAAAGAGAACTATCTGGAAGCTCTGCCTACAA
Source organism: Lathyrus sativus (assembly GCA_963859935.3). NCBI lineage: Eukaryota > Viridiplantae > Streptophyta > Magnoliopsida > Fabales > Fabaceae > Lathyrus > Lathyrus sativus. Next base: position 259,023,953 of record OZ012739.1, read on the forward strand.
AACCCTAATCTTAATACCTAATCAAACTACACCAAAAGAAGGGAAGATCTCCAAATCCAAGCCTCTTCAAGCAATCCAATGCATCTTCAACTTGTCTTCATCATCACCCAAGAGCAAGCAAAGCAAAACCCTAATCTAAGGGAACTAAAGAAGTCAATCTAGTTGAATTAGTGCACTAGAATCATCTAAAACCAGCACTTAAGCTAAAATCAAGAAAAAATAGAAAACTATATTGAAAATTCCTACAAAAATTCCTAAGGGACCCTAGTCCAATCATGAATGTACCCTACAAAAATCAGAGGTTGAATCATCCACCTAGTTACAAAAAATAAAATCTAAATCACAAGGTATCAACCATAAACCCTAAAAATGGAGCATCTAAAGGTTTCAACCTAAACTACCACTTATGTTCATCACAAAAATGTGAGAAAAATCTATGGGGAGTATTTATATCTATTCTAACTACTCACAAAAAATCAAGATCAGAATCATCATCACATGATCACACAAAATTCCACAAAATCAAGTATCAAACCTGACTATTTTAATATCAATTAAAATGTAAAAATTCCCATACAATCAGAAAATGCATGAAATAATAATATTTTTTATCTAAAAAATACTAGACCCTATCATGAATCCAATGCAAAAAGAATGGGATCAATTGAATTATTTTTCCATTTTTTATGATTTAATCAATAACCATGTATAAAATGAAAAATTAAAGAAAATCAAAATAAAATGAACAAGCACACGGTGCAGGTAGTAAACAAAATCAATTCAATTCAGGGTTGGGCCCAAAAAGGGGGTGTGGTTAGCAGCTAATGCATTAAGCCCAAAACACAACTTAAGTGAAACGCCGCGTTTCACATTACTTCAGAATCCTTCACAAAATGAGAAACATTCGTGGCCATTGGGTCATGCCCTCAGTCAAAGTTCAACTCCAATCTGATGGCTATCAAGTCATCTTCTTCATTTGAAATCCTTAAACACGCGCGCAGCCATGGCCGTCGCCGGTGGTGCTCCGGTCATCGTCCCCAACCCTAACTCTCTCCACAGGCCTCCATTCCAATAGGTCTCTACATGAAACTCACTCCAATTTTCACAAGGAATCTTCCTATGCCATTTAATCATGCTAACAGTTCAAGAATCCAAGAATAACAATCTCAACCGAAAATTCCATGAACCCTAATTGGTCACTAATCTCCAAATTGATGATCCAGAAATCTTCCTACACCATTCTACTATGCATCTGCCATAACAATTCATCTTAATTCTACCTAATTTAAGCCATAGCACAAGAGTTGCATACCTGGTAAACTTGAGCAAACAGAAGGGTTGAATCTTCAAATTAGCCTTCAAGAACTTGCAGAATCCTTCACTGAATCACAATCAATCTTCTGTATGCAAAGAAAAGAGTTGAATCTTCTTGAATTATCAAATCTGATTCTGAGTTGCAAGCTTCACTCTCCAATGGATACTTCACGATTCTTCCACCACAGTGCCTTGAATTTGATCTGGAATTGATCACCAACCTCAGAGCAAGCTATTGAGATCAATTTCTTGGACTGAAATGGCCTCTAACCTTGTAACCGATTTTGATTTGCAATGAGAAAGTTCAAAGTGCAAGCTTAGTTTTCTCTCTCAATCATCACCAAAAAATGATCTGAACCACTTCTATTCAATATATAGAGTGTGTACGGATGATCTAGAAAGCTCTAGATCCTTCTAATGAGAAATTCAATTTCTCATGTCACTTGAATTCTCATGATATGCCATGGTATGCACAACTCTGCTAACAGCTTGAAATCATTCTAAATTCCTTCCAATTTCTCCCCTCATGACATTTTGGAAGTGTTTGGCTTGCAAGGGACCTTGATCATGCATTGAATTTGGGTTTGGCAATGGTTACTTAAGATGTAAGTAACTACTTTTCAAAGCAAGTCCACAAATTAAACTTCAATTCAAAAATGTGGCTAAACCAATGTTCTTAAAATGTGTTTTAGAGTCAAAATGATATATTACATGCCTTGGTTTGGACATGTAGGTCAAGAATACCAATTTCCATCTTTGGTTTATTTGAAAATCATCCTTATTTTAGGTCATTTTTCCAATTTTGAGCTACAAGCAATTCCAACATCTCATGACCTCTTGACTAGCCTTAAAACATCATTTTGAACAAGTTTGATGTTGAACATTTTCCCATTTGAAGCTTGGAAATATGAGTTATGGCCTTATGGTTGAAATGACCTATAATCTCTAAATGACCAAAATGCCCTTGACTTGTCAAAGCCATAACTTGAGTTCTACAAATCCTATCGAGGACTTATAGTACTCTCTAGAAAGCTAAGAGGATAAGGAACAACATTAATGTTGACCAAAGGTTCATAGGAATCATCCTTCTAGGGAAAAAGTTTCATGCAAGTTGGACAACTTTCAAGCCCCCAAATTCACATACCTCAAATGACCTGTAATTTGTCAAAGTCATAATTTGAGTTCTACAAATCCTATCAAGGACTTATAGTACTCAAATTAAAGTTAAGATCATGCTCTACAACAATCATGTTGGGGGTAAGATGAGATGACAATCACATCTTGAGCTACATTGCCTTGAAGATAGGGGTCAAACTAGGGGATTTTACACTGTCAAGCCTTAGAAACCCTAGCTTGAAACTTCTCAAACTCTTCAATCATGATGAGTTGACCTTGGAATCATCCTTATAGCATCTCAATGCATCAATCCATGACCACATGTCCTTTGAGTTAGGTCTCAACCTCCTTCAAATCATCAGTTGACCTAGGGTTGACCCAGTCAAACCCTAATTGCACCACTCATGGCTGGGTCTTCTTAACCTTGCACAATGACCTGTCTAGGCCTCAAAGTGACCTTCAACACTTCTCATGAGCTCTTTCAAGGCTTCAAGTCCACATTCTTAGCTTCAGAATCATCTGAGGAGCTCCCACAACTCTCAAGTTAGGAGGCACACACTCTTGGTTTCAACCAGTCTCTCTGGGGATCTTTTAATTTCTCTGACAAGGATATCCACTCTTGAACACTTGAATAACCTTCTTAGCTAGCTTCACACTCTTGTGTAGCCCTTGATTGGCAATCATACCTCTTGATCTCCTGCATACATGTCAATGAAATGCAAATGATAATGCTAATGTGAATGAAATGAAACATAAGCTAGGTAAAGAAAGGTTGGGCAAATTTTGGGGTGCAACAGTATCCCCAGCAAGACAGAATCAGTGTCTCATGCAGAGTTTATACGCCTCAGAGAGTTGAAGATGTGCGCATTCAATCCCCAGCTGGGAGGATTTCCGAGGCACGTAACCAAGATAGTAAGTTCAGAAAGGAGTATCCCCACCGAGGATGGTTTTCTTTCTCCCCGCAGGTCGTCATGCCTTCGTCAGGATGATTATCCCCAACGGAGTGGTAGTTCCGAGTTCGTAAACTGTACCCAGACAGTTGTCTCCTAGATGGGTCGCTTCTTCCCCAGTTGGGTTAGTCTTCCCAGAAGGTGTTATTCTTTCCTCCAGTGGAAATCGATGTGTAATCTCTCCCCGGCAGAGTGGGTTGTATCTCCAGCATTTATTTTTCCAGAATATTTCGCGATATCTGTTCGTCCCCAACAGGGTGGTATTTCCTCCTCAACAACCGTGTTGATGAAGCAAGCTTATCAGAGCTCCCCAGCAGTTTAAACATGCATTTGCATTTGTATACATCATCATGTTTGCCTCTACCCACAAACGCGTAGCATTTCCATGATGTATGGAGCATTACGCCATTGCCAAACATACGCATTTTGAAACATAAATCAGGTTGGTCAACCTTTTGCTTTCAGGTGTGTTTCTCAACAGGAGTATGGGGTTCTATCTCAGATCCATTACCAGACGATCGAAGTCTCGCCGTGAGACATGTGATGATACAGTTCTCATTATTATTCCCCACGGAGTTACTGGCTGAAGTTTCTCTTATCCGACGAGCGGAGTGTTTTCTTCAGGTTCGCTGTTGCGGCAGCATTTCAGGGTTTCATGAATCAAAATTCAGAAGTGGTCACTTGTTGTCAGAATGGGTGTCGGGCAGTTATTTTCAGAATATTCCCAAGGGAGTGAGCTACTACCGTGAACAGGCTAGGAAGCTATATCCAATGTTATGTTTTCCCGTAAGAAGCAGGCGGACGAACTTTCCTGTAAGTATCAGGCAGATGTGTTATGTTTTCCCGTAAGAAGCAGGCGGACGAACTTTCCTGTAAGTATCGGGCAGATGTGTTATGTTTTCCCGTAAGAAGCAGGCGGATGAACTTTCCTATAAGTATCAGGCAGATGAGTTGTATTTTCCCGTATGGATCAGGCGGATGAACTTTCCTGTAAGTATCAGGCAGATGTGTTATATTTTCCCGTAAGAAGCAGACGGATGAACTTTCCTGTAAGTATCAGGCAGATGTGTTATGTTTTCCCGTAAGAAGCAGGCGGACGAACTTTCCTGTAAGTATCAGGCAGATGTGTTATGTTTTCCTGTAAGAAGCAGGCGGATGAACTTTCCTGTAAGTATCAGGCATATGAGTTGTATTTTCCCGTATGGATCAGGCGGATGAACTTTCCTGTAAGTATCAGGCAGATGTGTTATGTTTTCCCGTAAGAATCAGGCGGATGAACCTTCCTGCAGGTATCAGGCAGATGTGTTATGAACTTTCCTGTATGTATCAGGCGGATGAACTTTCCTGCGAATATCAGGCAGATGTGTTACGATTTTCCCGTAAACATCAGGCGGAAGGATTTTCCTGCATGAATCAGGCAGATGACTTTTCCCGTATGAAGCAGGCAGATGAATGTTCCGGTATCCAGATAGATAATTCTCCCCGGATAGCCAGAGTATGTGAGTTGTGTTCCGATGTTTGACAACAGTATTGTTCCCAAGGAAGTCGCCGTGATTTCCTCATGACACTATCCCCAGTAGAGTCCTCCTCAAAGTCGTTTGTGGGATGGGACTAACGGATTTGGCTACTGCAGAGGTAGGAAGAGAAACGGTATTCAGATAATTTTCCCGTATGAAGCAGGCGGATGGATTTTCCTATAATCAGGCAAACGACTTTTCCCGTACGAAGCAGGAGGATGGAATTTCCTGTAATCAGGCAGATGACTTTTCCCGTATGGAGCAGGCAGACGAATCTCTCGTATTCAGGCAGATGGTTTTCCTATGATAGACAGAGTATGTGTCTCAGGACAAGACAGAATGTGTTCAGATATTTGACAGAATTGTTTCCCCAGTGAGGTCGTCAGGATTTCTCTGTGTTGACAGAATGTGGACAAAGTTCTATCCCTGCAATGATAGAATCTCTTTCAGGCTGATGAAAATAATCCCCAGCACGGTCGCTAATTAATCAGTGGTTGCCGTAACAACCAGATCCAGTCAACGGATGGTGTTGTCCAAGCAGTTGGTGCAGTTTATTTCTGCGGTTGGCAAATTTCAGGGTTTCTTTGGTATTCAACCGTCTCGTACCTCGAATGTTTGAAGGTCGTTCGCTCTTCACCCAGTCGGGTCCAAGCCGCTTGAATAGGGGCAGCTGTTGCACCCCAAAATTTGACCAACCGATTCCCATATCTGGTTTATGTTTCGACGCATTTTGCATCCGCATTCGCATACTGCATGCATTGCAATTTTCTCAGTCAGATTGATTTTATCGGGATTGCAGCCCCTGGCGCTTCAGGCAGTTCAGGCCGGTCTGGATAAGTGTATTTTGAGATTTGGTGCTCGTTCCCTGTGTTTTTAGGCCATCTCGGTGCCCGGGTTTCGCTATGGTGGCGCAATCGTTCTCTAATCGATTTAATCGGCTTCCTGGCATTTTTAGAATTTTTTCTTTTATTTTCTAGTTTTTTAATGCATTTAATAGATTTTTTTAATAGATTTATTTGTGTTTTAGATATTAAATAGGTTAGTATTTGGTTTTATAGAATTTAATAGAAGTAAATAGTTTTTTTTTTAGATTTTTAAATAGATATCCTTTTTTTAAAATAGAATTTAATAGATTTTTAGTCTTTTAGATATTAGTTTTTTTTATCATTAAATAGAGTAGTTTAAAATAGTTTTTAAATAATCCTTTTAGATTTTTTTTAATAGTTTTGTGATATAGAGAAAAAAGGGGAATATAATAATGTTAGATTAGATTTTTTAATTGGTTTGATAGATTTAATATAGAATTTAATAGGTTTTTTTTATAGATTTTATTAGATTTTTTTAATTGATTTTATAGATTTAATTGGAATTTTAAATAGATTGCTAGATATTAAGTAATCTTTTTCTGTTTTTTAATAGGTTAATTAGGGTTAATTGTGTTTTGTTAATTAGATTTAATTAGGATTAATTAGGGTTTTTGTTATTAACTTTCGTTTAGTTAATTAGGGTAGGTCATTAGCATTTAATTAATGCATTAATCAGAGTTTATCCATTAATGGGCCAGGTGTCCAATAATCAAGGCCCAGTCAGAAGGTCCAAAAGTTGGTGCCAAGTGTCATTTAAATAGTGATGCCACGCGTGTTAAGTCTCCCTCTGCCACCTCTCTCCCTCTCTCCTCACACGTGTCCTTTCTCCCTCTCCCCTCAGTGCCACTTGTCTGTATCAGAGCCCTCCACCACCACACCTCACTGCATGCCTCACAGCTGTCCCCCACTAGCTACCTACTGGCCGGAGTGCATGCAACAGCCGTCGGACCGCCGCCTCTCCGCCGTAACAGTCGCCGGAGTTTGGTAAGCTCGCCGGAAACTAGATTTTCCCATAGAATCCACGAAATCATCATCGATCTTCTTCACTCCTCCATCAATCTCTCACCGGAGATTCAAAGATCTCGCCAGAGAATTCATCATAGCCACCAGAAAATCTCCAAAACTCTTCTTCAAGTTTCTTCAGAAATCCAACGACCTTCAAAGAACTTCATCGTTCATCATCATCCAATCTTCATCAACTCGCCAGAAAATCTCCAAGAACAATCTTCAAGCGTGTCCTTCATCCAATTCCAGAAATCTTCAACGGCCAAGAACATTCATCTTCCTCCTCTCCAGATCTCCTCAACACCATCAACGAATTCATCACGCGGACATCTTGATTTCTCCAAGATCGCCAGATCGTCAAGATCGCCATCAAGTTTGATAATCTTCATCTGTCACGCCCAGAAATCAACATCGTTGCCGTCACATCTCCAGGTTCCTTTCGAAATTGCTTTGAACTTGTTAGTTTGGTTGTTAGCGGTAGAACTGGGTGATTTTAATATGAGCTGAGAGGATGAAACGTAGTTGGAGATAGGTATTGATGAGCAAGTTTTGTGAAGGTGAGGGTTTTGATTAGAGTGTTTCAGAGCGTTTGGGAGGACTGAGGATCGAGAGGGTGTGGAGGCACCGTTAGGGTTTGGAGGAGGGGGATAGTGAACAGTAGTGAGGGAATGTGAGGTAATTTAGGTTTTGTTGCTAGGACTGAGGGGGAATTGGATTCGGGCCTTAGGCCCATGGTGTTGGTTTTCTGGTCGTCTCCCCCCATTTCCCCAGTGACACCCCTCTTCCCATGTGTGAAATGTGTTCTGGGCCTAGATAGACTTGCTATCCGCACCCCCCAGTCTGGGGCCCAATAGGATAACAAGGCGAAATCTTGCTATTCGCCACCCCCCGTTTTTCTTTTTCTTGTTTTTTTTAATGTTTTTCTGAATAAGTTTGGGCCTAGCGCGTTTTGATGTTGGCACCCCCCCCTGAGCCCAATTGTCCTTCTGAACTGTAGAAATTGCTATTTGCCATGCATATTTTTTTCATTTTTAATTGATTTTCCTTTGATTTTCATGTTTGCATATAGTTTAGTAAATAAATCATAACAAATTGAAAAATGGTTATTTTTACATGGGGATTTTCCCTCATTTTCATAAAAACATCAAGAAAATAATAAAAGAATAAAATTGGCATTTCATTCATTTTTTATTTTCTGGTGCATTTTTACATTTTTATGGCATTTATTTCATTTTCACTTGGTATATGTTACTTTCTGAATTTAGTATGGTCATTGTATTTCATATTTTGATGAAATTCTTTTTGATATGGTTAGATTATAGTATTAGGTTCCCGCTGGAATTTTATCACATTTTTGTGATTTAATTTAGGCTAGTTTTGAACATTAAACTTTAGGGTGATCATGATTAGGGTTCCAACTTGCATAGGTGCAATTCAACACATAGTTTTGGGATTTTAAAATTGATTTAGGTCTTGGGGTTTATATGGGGTATAGGGTACATAGTTAGGGTCCCCTAGAAATTTAATTAGGATTTTATAGTGAGTTTTACTATTTTTACCTGATTTTTGCAATTTGGTTGATATTGGTGTGTTTCCCACTTGGGATGTTGCGTTCTTTGTTGGGTTTTGGGCATTTCAATTGGGGTGTGGGGCTTGGGCTTGGCTTGTGGAGCATGAGGAAGCATGAAAGAAGATTGAATACAAATAAGGATGCTTAGAGCTTGGGGATTCTTTTGCTTGAAGATGGTTTTTGAAGACATAGGAAATAGGAGAAATAGGTAGAGCTTTAGATTAGACTGAATTTTTCCACAAACATGGAAAGCATCTTGTGCTTCCATTCCTCCCAATGATTAAAAGTCCTTATAAGATATTCACATCCCTCCTTTGTAGGGATAAGTGGATTATCTTGGAAGTAGAACTTTGAGGGAACCTGCCTCATAATGTTAAACACTTATAGGCTTCCTTTGGTTGTCAATAAGCTGTTTAGCATTCAACTTATTCTGTTAAGTGATTCTCTTCTGGAGTGCTTGCCTTGAAGAAGAAGTTCATTGGAGATAAGAAATTCATTGCCTTGAAGATTGATAAAGATGATACCTGTTCATGTCAAAGCTGCTCAACTATTGGATTAGGGTTTTACTGCTGTCAAAGCTACTCAACTGTTGGATTAGGGTTTTACTGCTGTTTGAAGCTGTCTGCTGTCTGAAGCTGTCAACTGTTGGGGTTCATTGCTTGCTCAGGCTTGGTGTTTCTTGGAGTGTAGGGGATCATTGAAGAGTTGATTTTGGGGTTCACTTGAAGATGTTATTGTTTTGCAGTTAATCAACTGTCAGAGTTTGATATTTTTTATAGCTGCTGCTGTAGGAGCTGGTGTGCTGTCAGAGCTGGTTTTTGGGTCTTATTTTCTTTGCTGTATTGTTTGTTAATTTTCCCTTAGGTTTGAAGTGAAGGTGTTTCACTTTGCCTATTGTTTTCCTAGGTTCGAGGTTGAGTGGGACTCTCTTGCCTCGCTTGTATTGCTGCATCTCATGCATTTTACTGTTTTACTGTATATATGATGTTTCTTTTCCGTTTATCCCCTAGGATCTCTGTTTCTCTCTGTGCAAGAGAGAAATATGACAAACATTAGGTGTTAATCCATGCATGACAACATTAGGGTAGTTTTGATTCCCATTTCAAACTCTAGGTTTTTAGAGTTCTTTCTCTTCTATCTCAAAATCACTTAAAACACAGTACTAAGATTTTAAACATCAATAAAAGACAGTTCTTGCGTAAAAGACTGAAAACCAATCAAAGTGTCATTTTTGTCCGCTTGGACCCGTAATCAGGAGAAAACCTTTTTCAGAAGGATAAAAGATAAACAGACAAGCTTGTGTCTTCCGTGGCCCGAACTACGTTTGCTCTGATCTTTCATACTGTATGAAAGTACGTAGGCATATGATGATGTATCCTAGCGAGCAACCTTCCCCTCCTTTCCTGTAGGTAGGCGAACTACGTTGACTCTGATTTCTCGTTCCAGACGAGAATACGTAGGCATAAAGTGCGATACTTTGCCGAGTCATTTTCTTTCTTTTTAATCTCAGACCTGTAGAATAGATAGAATAACAATCCGTACCAGAAAACAAGCGTGGATCCCGTCGAGTACGGCGGACGTGAGGGGTGCTAATACCTTCCCCTTGCGTAACCGACTCCCAAATCCAGGATTTGGTTGCAATGACCATTCCTTTCCCGTCTTTGCATTAGGTTTACTTCGAGCGTTTCCTTTCCCTCTGTTGGGATAAATAACGCACGGTGGCGACTCTTCTGTTCAGCCGGCGCCGATTTTCACAGTAGCGACAGGGGGCAAGAGAAGGGGTCTCAATCGCCTGAACGTGAGAGAACGGGGTTTCTATCACATGGGGGCGAGAACAAAGAGGAAGCAGGCCTACACCTAAACGGGAAGGAACTCGGGACACACACGCAAGAACCTAAGACGTAGAAGCGAATGCGTCGCATGTCACCCAAAGGGTACCATACTAGACATCCTAGACGATTGAGAAGAAACTCCTCAACTATCATTTCCTACGTATCTAACGATGCGGCTCACAATACTCGACGGTTGCCTGAAGACTTGAATAAGACGATGATGATGTTGAACGAAGCAGCTCCTGGGCTCCCGACATGCGCGCAAGCTCCATTCCAATCTTCTCCTCCCTGGATCCTTGATGATGACGCTCAAATCAGGAACAATGTAATGCTTAGACCGTCATGGTTCGACTTATACGAGACATCGAACTCTAAGAGGTAGCGTATTAATATCCGTGTCAAAGACAAGATAGAGAAATGATATCGAAGATCATTCTCCAATTGAATCGTGTCACACGGCCAGCCAAAAATAAAATCAGAGGTAACATCGGATAGAAAAGAAAATAGGAGAGAAATCCAATACAAATGAAATAAAATGCTACTCCTAAAATACGGCAATTAAATTCTACTAGAAAAAATTCTAAAGAAATTAAAAGAAAATGCATATGAAAAATAGCATAAAAACAATTCTATCTAAATCCATAATATCCTAAAGAAAATAGAATAGAAATTCTATATTAAAATCTATAATATCCTATAATATGCTAAAAAAAGATAGAATATAAATTCTATAAAAAAAAAACTATTCATTAATGTCCTAGGAAAAATAAAACTATAATCCTAAAGAAAAAATAGAACTATATCTATTACAATCATTCCTCCAATACAAGAAAATTAAATTGCAAAAGGGAGGGGGGGTACAATATGCAACACGGGGTGTAAAGCAGAAAAAAAACAGAACTGGGCCTTAAGCCCACAATACATTCAGAAAAATAAAACAAACAGCAAAAAAAACTAGGGGGCCCTGGTAATTTGGAGGGGTGTGATCCAGAAATCGTGAATTGGGCCCAGCCCGCTACAATCACAAAAAAACACAACCAAAAAATGTGTGGATGGGGGGTGCGTAAGCAGAACGGAGGGCGTACGGATCAGAAAAAAGGAAATTGGGCCCAATCCAGCCCATTAGCGAATTTGGAGCCCCACACGGACTCATCACCTTCCTCCACTTCAATCTGCAGAAACCCTAACCCTCTCCTCCTTGCTCACCAGCCGTCGGCGCTCTCACCACCTCTCTCAACTTCCCCGTTTATTCCTCCTCAATCCCGTTCAGCCCTTTCGCCTATGTTAAACACTGTACAATCTGTTCGTCTTGAAATCAAACTAACCGACATCAAAATACCAGTTACCTCTAGAAGTTCGTGTGAATCAAAGATCTGTTAGTGAAGAGTTGGTTCTTGGAGTTCGTTCGAAATTCTGAGGAGTTGCTATGAAGGTCTATGGTGTTTGGAAGATCAACGAAGATTTGGAGAGCGCGTGATGAACTGATGCAGGTTGATGAAGATCGGAAGTTCTTCGAGGATCTGGAAAACGTCATGAGTTCTTGAAGGTGATTGAATCTTGGATAAAGGTTCTTGAAGATAACAGTTACGCTCTGATGAACACGTCGCAGGTTCTTGGATCTGGAGGAGATTGATGATTACAGATGAAGATTCTTGACGGAAATGGATGAAACTCGTTGAATATTCCTGGAGAGATGATGAATGCCTGATGGATCTGGGAACTTCTTGATGAACTGGGGAAAAGAAACGAAGAACACGATGGTGTTCTTGAATCTTCTGGAAAAATGCCATGAACACGATGAAGTTTCTAAGGAAGATGATGAAGTTCATGCGCGATCTAGGGAAAAGATGAAAGATATTGATGAAGACCATGATGAACGTGTTGAATGTTCATGGCGGAGAAGAGAAAGATCTGGAGATTTGAATGAATTTTCTGGTGGAAAAATGCAGTTCCCGGCGAACAGTTGGACTTCCGGCGGTTTTTTGGCCGTGAATTGATGAGTTCGATTTCTCCGGCGATGCCTTCCGGCGTTTGCATGGCCGGCGGTGAAGGGAGTGAGTGGGACACATGGTGGCATGAGACGGAGGGAGCGGGACAAGTGGGGGACGCGTGGCATCCATGCAGGGAAAGGGAGAGATAGTGGACAATGAGGTGGCGGCACAGGGTGAACGTGGCAGCCATGCGTGTGAGAGAGAGGGTGTGGGGACGTGGTGGCCTTTATAGCGCGACAAGTGGCGTGTTTGGACTTGGCCCTCCAGAAATGGCCACCTGGCCCACCGAGAAGGGATCAACTCTGATTAAGGACTTGACTGCACTTAATTACCCTATTAAGCTAAACGAAAATGACTTAAAGACCCAATTAATGCTGATTAACTACCCTATTAATCCTAATTAAAACTAATCAATGTCCTAATTAAAAAAGGATTAACCTAATGACTTAATTAAAGCTATAAATCTAATTAAACCTCCTAAAATGCTAATTAATATCTAGTTAACTCTAAAAAGAAATTAATCTAAAAAAGAAATGATTTAAACTCTATTAAACCAATTAATCTCTAAAAATAATTAAAGCAATTCCTAAAAAAGAAATTAAAACTAAAAACTATTTAAAAACATTTAATATCTGTTTTAAAATTCTAAAAAACATTTATTCTATTAAAGCTATTAAAAAAATCTATTTAATATCTAAAAAAATCAATTAAAAAAATATCTATTATATCTAAAAATCATTCTAGAAAACAATTATCCTAAAAACTATTTAAAAACTATTTAATAAATCCTAGAGAAACAATTAAAATCCATTCAAAATTCTAGGAAATAAAGGGAAAAATCTAAAAAAATGCGAGGAAGCTGATTAAATCGATTAGCAAACAGATACGCGAACACAGCGAAATAAGCGGTAAAAATCGGACATCGAGATGTCCTAAAAAAACCACAGCGAGAGTTGAAAACACCGGGACGAGCACCAATTCTCAAAATAAATCCTCGTACTCGAAATGGTATGAAGCTTCCTGAAACGTGATCAGAGGGCTGTAATCCCGATAAAGTCAATCTGACTACAAAAATGCAATGTACGCGGTATGCAAATGCAAAATGAAATGAGTAGAAACATGAGCCAAATTGCAATGAGTAGTTGGTCAAATTTTGGGGTGCAACAGCTGCCCCTATTCAAACGGCTTGGACCTGAAGGGTTGAGAAGTGAACGGCTTTCAAACATTCAAAGGTAGAAGACGGTTGAATACAAAAGGGAACCCATAAATTTGCCAACTGCACAAGTACCCGGTACTATGATGGGAACAAATCTTTCGGAAACTGAAATCATAGCTGCACGACAACTAGCTGGAGAAATACTGATCTGAACCTCCGTCAGGATGATTCTCTGATTTATCTGATATCATTGCATCCTCAAATCATCAAGGGATCACCGGTTACACGGTAACGGGTGATTTGCCAACCACGCACAGGTAAACGATACTCTGATTGTTAGGAACATCTTCAAAATTGAGCATGCCAGTTGCACGGCAACTCTGCTGGGGAATTGGTCACATGGTAATTGGTGAAGGGTCTAAGCTTAAATCTCCGTCAGGATGATCATCTGATTTTGCTATAGATCTTCGTTCTCAAGTCATCAAGGGGTCACCAGTTACGCGGTAACTGGTAATGGATAGTTGATCGTGCCGTCAGGCATCCTGCGTCATAGAAGAAGAATTCCTTATCGTCGCCTATGGATTCATCATGTCGCTAGGAACGTCGACAACATCTTTGTCGGACTTCATCAGTAAGTCAATAAGGGATCACTGGTTGCTCGGTAACTGGTGAATGATGGCTGATTTTACCGTCAGGTGTTCTGCGCCACTGCAGAAGAATTCTTGGGACTCATCGGGTCATTAGGAACTTTTTAACAATCGAGTTAATCACGCCATCAGGCATTAAAGGGAATTTTCGGGCGTCAGCCGGACTTCATCAGTAAGCCTGGAATAGAATCTTCGGTCAATCATGAACCAAATAAGGATATACAATCTTTTACCGTCTGGAAGTCCGCATCAGCTGAGAGAACTGCTTCGACCTCGTGGTTAGACTTCATCAGTAAGTCTTCCAATGGGATCCTTAATCATTCACGAATCAATAAGGATACACAATCTTTTGCCGTCAGGCGCTCTGCGTCAGCTGAGCAAACTGCTTCGACATCGCAACTAGACTTCATCAATAAGTTTGGGGTTTTGGCACCGCTACCGGACTTCAATCATCAAGTCCTCAAGAGAAGTTTCAACTTTTCTGTTTCAAAACCTGATGGGGATTTCACATCTCCGCTGGGGATTCTGGAGAACTATCGAGTAGCTCTACTTCGGGGATCCAGAAATCATTCTGGGGGAATCAACTCTGCTGAGGACTTCAAGAATCATCTTGGACAAATAACTCCGTCGGGGAATTCAAGAATCACTCTGAACCAATAACTCTGCTGGAGATTTCAGGAATCATCCTGAGCAAACACTCTGTCGGGGACTCTAAGCATCAACCCTGGCGACCTCACTGGGGATTTTAAGAATCATCTTTAAGCAATAACTTCGATGGGGAATTCAAGAATCATCTTGGGAAATCAACCTTGCTGGGGCATTCAAGAATCATCTTGAGCAATACATTCTGCGTAGGAACACCTGCAAAACAAGAACAATAACGACCTAGCTCATGTTTCATATGCATATGCTAGACAATGGCGCAATGCTTCACACGGTGGAAATGCTACGCGTTTTTAGGGTAAATGTTATGTAATCATGCAAAATGCTATGACCCCATCAGCAAAATAAATGCTGAAGGGAGAATCCTCCCGTCAAGGAGAAAGAACCACTCTGGTGGAGAGGAGGAATCATCCTGCCGAGGAGAAGAAGTCACACCAATCTCAATTGGACTCCTCCTGGGGAAATGATCTTCAGCTGACTGCTGCAGGGGAATAAAGCTCTACGAGAACCTGGACTCACTCAACCGGGTATACGAACCACCACTGCTGAGGAAAACGATATCAATCGCAGAAATAAACTGCAAGGCCTTCGCGGCAAAACTTTCCTAGGGATAACGACTCCGGTGGGGAAATACAACATCAGTTATTCAACACTCTACTGGGGAAAACCAATCATGGCCTGAACGGCTTCCAAGGACTCGGCTCTCTTGGGGAACTGCAAACTCGGCTGGGGAGGGTAACCAGACGCTGGAATGAATCCTACTTGTCGGGAAAATACAACTCTGTGGGGAATTTCAATTCCGCTAGAGACTTCAGTCTGCGCTATCGAAGGCTGAACACTTGTGAATAGTCTCCTACGAGAAAACTGCACACTGACCCAGTGCTAGGGAAATAAACCCAAATCCGCTTGTCAGGGAGAACTTCGATCCTAAACCATTGGGAATGCACAATCAATCTGCCGGGGATGGCTACACTCTGGTGGGGATATCAATCCTGATCTGCCGAGGATAATCTTGCATACGCCTTACGGAGACTGACCCTTCTGGGTAACACCTGCTGGACTATCAAGTCTGATGAGGAATACCTGTGTATCAACGCTGCTGGGGATATCAATCCTTAGCTACTCATTCTACAACTCTGTTGGAGATGTACTGATCCTATCAAGGAAACACCTCTGGCGACTGCGGAAGATAACAATCGATCACTGAAATTGAATCTCACTTCATTGAGGAAAACAACCCTGAACGGTCCTTTTAGGACACCCTAAGTCCTTATAGGGTACGAAGCAAGCTGCTGAGAAATAACTCCTCTCTGTCTGACATCAAAATCTACTCGTCTGGAGATTACTCAGTGAGGGAATCAACGTCGACCTCTGCTTGAGGAATGAGTCAATGACCTGGACTCGGAGGGGAAAGGAGTCAAACTTGGACTCTGTGGGGATACAACATTGCATCAGTCCCACTGCTGGGGAAATAAACCCAAATCTGTCGGTCAGGGAAAGCTTAGTCTCAACCCACTTGGGAAAATAGCACATCAGGCTAATCAACGCTTAATGCTTGGGATGGCCATACTCTGCCGGGAATATTAATCAAACCCGCCGAGGATAATCTTGATCCTACTCTGATAAGGGATAAATGCCATCTCAACTTGCTGCAATCTCAAACTGCTCAGGGGAAACAATCTCAAACTGTACATCTCTGCTGAGAAAGTAATCCTGATTCAACAACATCAACACAGGGAATACAGAATACCAATCATGGAGCTGGGATCACTCGAGCCTTGTGTCGGGGAATGTGACAACATGCGAGTCACTAAGAATCATCGTGTCGGATACCCTTAGGCTTTTTCTGGTTTTAGGGATGAGAATAGGTTATTAACAAAATGGATTTAGAAGGGAAATACTATACGGGGCTAGCATTCAAGGTGGACTATCAGACGAGAACTGATAGCAAAATATGTTAGGTTGTCAGACGAGAACTGATTTACGGTTTGCCAGACAAGAACTGGACTTTAAAACTGTGTTAGCCAGACGGGACTGGTTGAACAATAGGTTAAAGAAAAGGTGACCAGACAGGGCTGGTTTCTGGTTTGGATTTCAGACGAGAACTGATCTCCGGTTTGCCAGACGAGAACTGGACTTTAAAACGATTTGGTTACAAGGTTCTGCCAAGTAACAATCCAATGACAGCAAGGCTTCTTCAGAAGGTTCAGGTTTTGGCATGGTAATGACACGATTCCCCGACACTCAACTCTTGCTAGGGTGAGAAAACTCGCTTGAACAACTTGCCCCAGTACAACAACTCAACTTGCCCCAATCCGACTCTTGGGAAAATTCACTCTGAATAGAAAGCAGCTGGCAACGAGACAATCTTCAGATGGCTTGCCCCAACATCTGTACAACGGAAGGATTCATCCTCAATTAATCAATTCCCAGCATGGCTGGTTTCAATATACTTCTGAAGTAGCTTGCCCCTGAGCGAGCGTTGAGCGACTTAACATGCCCTGATTGAACAGTGGAGGGATCTGCCCTCAAATCACAGGAGTTCTGGATAACTGCGCCTGATTGGGTCTCGAGAAGATCCACTTCTGATCAACTGCTTCTCAAACAAACTGTCCCATAATCAACCGATCCTTTGGGACTCGTCCTCAGACTGACTAATTCCAAACTCACTGGAAGTCAATGCCCCAGATTTACAGGGTTCCACAACATACACCATTCTGATCCAGACTGTTGAATTATTCAGTCCTGATTGACTATTCCCTGTTGGAATTCCTTCGTATCAACTACTGACCTGCAATTAAAATTGTCTATTCACGAATGGTAATTTTAATGCAGTGCTCATGCAGATTTCGAAAAAATGTTGTCACTCATTTACGTGTCATGATAGTGAGTGACGGATGAACCAACAGTTCAAACGTAGTGCTAATTTGATCAGTGAAAAATACAACAAGGATATGATTAGCAAATCATGTAGGAGTCAGGTTACTCAACCTTATCGTAATGCGCTTTCAGAATAAACCCTGCCTCAATTAGGTCTTTTAAGGGTTGTATCGTGGTCGGGTTCACGGTTCGTGAAACAAGGGATATTAGGCCCAAGTCATGATTCGTACCCACCCCTTCTACGTGATGATCTCCGATCCTAATGTTCAGTTAACCTGGCGCAAGTGCTCGCCTCTTCGAGGAATGTTAGGAACAATGGCTAAGGAACTCGCAAGGTTTTCGGAGTGCCAGATACTCCTTTTTCATTTTCGGTGTCTGTATCCACACGACTTTGTCCTTGTTTGAGGATTTTTCTGTTGAGATCCTTTCACTTTATTCTTTTGATTCCCTAATTTTTGCCTGGACTGACTCTTTTGAGTTCTTTTTGATTTCTTTTGAAGTCCAGCGGGATGCCCTGGTTTTTTGCCTAAGTATTTGCTTTCCAGCTTTTCTTTTCTTTTTACTTAGCGGACACTCTCTTTTTTATTTTTATTTTGCTTGGAACAAGTCGTGTGACACTGGTTGTCTTGCTTGCTCCGAAAGGGTTGTAACTGTCTCACTCCTGACTAGTGAGGTTTAACCATTGTGGTTGACGAGGTACAACCTCTGGGGAAAAATAAGATGTGATTGGTCCTCGAAAGGCAACACTCCTTTATAAGACTTGAACGCTCGATCAAGCTAACTGACAACTACCCTGCCCCGGCTTAAGATGTGAGGGTTTAAAAAGTCCGAAAAACTTCTACTTCCTGGATCGAAGTGGCTAACGAGGGACTAACTCCTTATCTCTCCAGTGTTTAGGGGATTTGAAACAATGCCTGTACATCATAGGCAAGGTTTTATCTGAAAGCATACGATCATCGGTTATGAGTATTCAGTTTCGTCATCCTCCCTCCAATCTTTACTAATCATAGTGACAAAGTGGAGTAAATAAAATGCAAGTGTTAGTGCAATGCAGTAAATGAGTGACAACGACATAATTAGTTCATAAAAATGCATAGTCGCTTTATCAATATTACCATTCGAAACAAACAATGTTTAACAGCAAGTAGTAACTAACAGAAAATAAACTACAAATGCAAATGATAAAAAGTCTGAGGACTGCCAATGCTGAGGACGTCTGCCTGTCTGGACCACTGGCCTCTGGAAATAACCCTTTGAATCTGCGAGCACAGACAGCTGAGAGGTTGTCATGCACAACCAAAACTCCTTCTGGAAAGGAAATGCACCCTTTGTCGATCAACTGTTGCACTTTTGCCTGAAAAGCTTTACAATCTTCAGTTGAATGCCCCGGAGATCCACCATGCTAACCACACTGAGCATGGGGGTTGTACCCAGGAGGGTAAGGCTCTGGAACGGGCTTAAGAGTGTTGGGTTCCACCAAAGAATTTTGAATCAAATGTGGCAGAATCTGGCTATACGGCACAGGCACCGGATGAGAAGGAGCATTCCTTCTTTTCAAGTTGTTACGAGGTCGGTTCTGATTCTGACGCTGATTCTGATAACCTCGGCCACGGGCTCGTGGATTTGCAAGAGGAGCGACATAAGGTTCCAGATGTGGTGCCCTAGGCACAAATGTCTGTCCAGAATAACGAGACACGGAGGATATTGACCGCTGAGAAGACGAAGAACCAACAGATTTCACCGATTCATCTTGAGAATACCCAACATTTGTCATGAATGCATTAACCACAGTTTCATCTTCAGTTTGAAAGCTACAGAGAGGTTCGGTTTCACCAGCCTGACTGCTCGAAACAATCTGAATTCTTCCAGTCTTTACACCATACTCGATGCGCTCTCCTGCCCTTACCAATTCAGAGAAATTTGGTGCAATTCCAATCATTCTTTCGAAGTACGGGCTCTGCAGGGAGTTTACAAACATGCTCCTTAACTCTCGGTCTAGGAGCGGTGGATGCATTCTGGCAACAAATTCTCTCCACCTCTGAACATACTTCCTGAAAGGTTCATTGTTCTCTTGAGACAATTCTTGCAGCTGCATGCGACTAGGAGCTACATCAAGATTGTAGTCATACTGCTTCAGAAAAGCATTGGCTAAATCCACCCATGATCGGATCTGATTACTCTCTAACTGCATATACCAACTCAGAGATGCCCCAGTCAGACTATCCTAGAAGCAGTGAATCATCAACTTGTCGTTGTGCATAAACGAAGTCATCCTTCTACAGTACATCACCAAGTGTTGCTTCGGGCAACTATCTCCTTTGTACTTTTCAAACCTCGGCGTTCTGAACTTAGGAGGTAACACTAGGCCAGAAACCAGACACATGTTTGCAGCATTGGGGTTAACAGCATCTTTAACTTCCAAGGCTTTGAATCTTTTATCCAATGCACGAAACCTTTTAGCATACACGAGAGCTAATGGGTCTTCAGTATTTGCTATCGGGACCTCTCTTCGGGGATTTGGCACAGGGAAAACAACGCCCGGATAGTCTGAGGTATCAATAGAAGGAGAGCGTTCACTTCGGACAACAAACTGCTCCTTTAGATCTCGGTCTTCAACAGAAGGTTGTACAAGCTGAGCTGCAGTAAGGTTATTCACTTGCGGAAAGTCTTCATCAGGCATAGAACCATACAAAGGATTGGACGTCACAGTGAAACCTGACAAGGTATCAACATCCTGGAAGTCGCTTTCTGACATAACTACCAACAACTTTCAACTGACTCCCCTGCTTGATTCTGATCAATTCTGCTTCAACCCCTTGGTCATCTTCTAACAATCACCTTCAAAATCAAAACAACGGTTGGATAAGAGCTCTGACTAGCTGGAGAATGACATGCAATATGATTCAAGAATGTTTATGCAAATGCAATGCAAGATGCAATAAGCATGGGACCACAACCTGCACAAAGCTCTGATTACTGCTACGCTGTTGACGGGATAAGTTTGCTCTGACGAGGGAAAACCAAAATATCAGGTAGGCTGGAAGTCAAGTTTCCTGCAAAAACCCTCCCACTCACGGGCATGGACCTAAACTGACACAAGTTCGGCATCCTATGCGGTCATCAGCGTCACAGACTTTCAAGAACGATGATACGATACCCAGAAGGTATGGCATCATCATCTCTTGAAGCGGCCTCACTTAGCTGAATCCCAAATGATCGGTCCCCAGAGTCGACAATCCTCCAAACCAATAACCCCTCAAGCCCAAAGGGCCGGAAAAGAAGTCAACCGGGAGAACCTCGTCTGAGCGTGGATTTCATGAGACACTAGTGCCTGCAAAGCAAGCACGCGCCCACTAATTTCCACAACTAATGCTAGGTACACTCAAGCTTGGGTCTGGCTTCTCACTCATCAGAGTTCCCATCCCACAACAGCACAATAGCAACAGATAATAATATAGTGTGGGAAATTTAAATACATCAATAATATACAACACAAAAATAAACACCACAGACACGCAAACAAGCGCTAGGATTGACTCTCTTAAGGGACGTTGGATCCCAAATGCATAAGGAACCGTCGCTTCCCCAGCAGAGTCGCCAGCTGTCGCTATCGTGAAACTAAGGTGCCGGCAAAACAGAAGAGTCGCCACCTTTCGTTATTTATCCCTCAGAGCGGGAAAGGAAACGATCGAAAAAACCTAACGAAAACGTATAAGACAAGGTCATCGCAACCATTGTCTGGGTTCGGGAGTCGGTTATGCAAGGGGAAGGTATTAGCACCCGTCACGTCCGTCGTACTCGATGAGATCCACGCTTGCTTGTTTGTCTAAAGGATGCAAAAACAATCTATCTACGACTGCTAAATCTAAACGGAAAGAAACTGACTCGATAGAGCGTCGCACTCTGTGCCTACGTATTCTCATCAGAGAATGAGAAATCAGAGTCTACGTAGTTCAGGAAACTGCGGGGGAATTTGCTCGCCAAGACGTCGCGTCTTGTGCCTACGTATTCTCGTCAGAGAAATCAGAGTATGTCGTAGTTCAAGCTAACTACAGCTAGACAGGGGCGTTCTCGGTCACACGGGGGTGAGAGAAAGGATTGACGATACTAGCGCACGCATTCTAGCAGTTAGGTGTATGCTGCTCGACCATCGGAGACTTAGACGTTACCTATTTGCGGTAGAACGGACGTAGTATGTCGTTGTTTTTAAAGGTATGGTAACCTACGGAACTTAGAACTACAGTCTAGTCTCAAATGCGCAAGGGCAAGAGAAAGGGAAACATCAGTCGTCAGCGGGAAAGTCTCGATCGCACGGCAGCGAGAGAATAGAGAGGTTAGTTATTAGTGTGTGTCGCTACTCGAAAAATGCATCGCGCAACGACGGGGAGACGAAAAGGATAGACAGAAGAGTCGCCACCGAACTTTATTTATCCCATGAGGGGAAAGGAAAATATCGAGAAAACCTTAAGAAAGAAATGGATAAGATGGTCTCGCAACCAAGAACGGGTTCGGAAGCCGGTTATGCAAGGGGAAGGTATTAGCACCCCTCGCATCCATCGTACTCGATGGGAACCTTTTGTTTGTCGATGTGTGAATTTATTTGCTTAAATATTATGCTATAAAAAGGTGTTCCAAAGGGTAGAGAGAAAGGGTTAGAAACTGGGGAAAGAGAGGTAACGGAGGAAGAAGAGAGAAAGAACAGACTCGGTAGGACTTCGCGGTCCTAGGCCTACGTATTCTCAACAGATATGAGAAAGTCAGAGTCGACGTAGTTCGGGAGACTACGGGTGATAGGGGGATTGTGCTCGCCAAGACATCACCGTCTTGTGCCTACGTATTCTCATCTGGTATGAAAAATCAGAGCAGCCGTAGTTCGGCCTACGGTGTGCGGGGAAGTCTTGGTAGACGCTGCTATTGTGCGCATTCTAGCAGTTAGGTGTATTGCTGCTCGCTCGTTGGAGACTTAGGCGTTACCTGTTTGCGGTAGAACGGACGTAGCATGCCTTTCTGGGAAAGGGTGAAAAAGAAAAAGGGTGCTCGCTAGGATTATCGCAATCCTATGCCTACGTATTCCCATTATGCATGAGAAATCAGAGCAACGTAGTTCGTACCTACGGTGCGGATAACCGGTGTGTTTGGGGATGATGTTATCGTGCGTGTTCTAGCAGTTTAGGTGTTTTGCTGCTCGCTCGTTGGAGACTTAGGCATTACCTGTTTGCGGTAGAACGGACGTAACATATCCTTTTTGAAAGATTGATTAGTTTTCGCCACGCGAGGCAAGAAGTCACGTTTGATTGATGAGATTGTTTTTGGGGCGAGATAGGTCCTCGGATAGTAACCCCTACGGGTAGTACCCAATTCATTGTCTCAAAGTTTTTGTTATAAAAAGGTGTGGCGAACGAGGCGTCTTCGTATTGAAAGACGAGCGTCGAAACCACCCTCACTACAGTGGGCATCCCAACGCTCAGAGAAGAAGAGGTCTACACCCAATCCTCTCTCTTTAATTCAATACAAAGGGAACTCCGTTCTCTTATTAAAGATGTTTTTGGTTTTGAATGGTAAGTGCTTTGTGACAGAGAACCCTACGGTAAACGTCAGCACTCGGGATAGGAGAAGGCCTACGCCTAACCACTCCACGACCATTCAAGTTTTTGTTGTGAAAATAATTTGAAATGCACTCGGTGCGGGACCGAGGTTTTTAGGTGACAAGGGTTGCGGGATGAAGTTGTGAAAGTGAGAGGTGGTGGACAAAGTCGCATCTTCGTATTGAAAGACGAGTATCGAGACCACCCTCACTACAGTGGGCATCCCAACACTCGAAGAAGAAGAGGTCTACACCCAATCCTCTCTTTTTAGTTCAATACAAAGATAAATTTATTTTAAAGATGGTTTGAAAATGGACTCGGTACGAGACCGAGGTTTTTGAAAATGCACTCGGTGCGGAGCCGAGGTTTTAGGAGGAAAAGGGGTGGAAGCGTCTTCGTATTGAAAGACGAGTGTCGAAACCACCCTCACTACAGTGGGCATCCCAACACTCGAAGAAGAAGAGGTCTACACCCAATCCTCTCTCTTTAATTCAATACAAAGAATATGATTTAAAAACGTTTTCAAAGATACACTCGATATGGGACCGAGGTCTTAGGAGAAAAAGCGTTGAAAAGAAATGGTCTCAGATCCAATGTCATTTATCAATAGTTTGACTTAATAACGGTTTACGGAGGTCTCGTCATCGACCAGAACAAATGAAAATGAGACAAAATGCCCAATAATAAAAAAAAAGAAATAAAATCATATATAAGAAAATATTGAAATAAACTTCTAAATAGCCAACTAATAATATATTCTAAAAAAAAGTAATATAAATTCTAATATGGAAATTTTAAATAGAAAATAACGTATATACATATCTGAACATAATATACAAATCAAAAATAAATAAATAAAAAAAAAATATATAAAACGAAAATGTATATACAAAATAAGTGTTTTTTTTTTAAAACAATATATATATATATATATATATATATATAATACATAATAAAGAGAGTTTTAAACATGATATGCTAAAATAAAAAAAAAACAACTGGGATCATCTGGGCCATTGTCCCATCACCCTTACCAACACGCAGCGTTTTCACAATGAAAGCAATTGGCGATGAAAGATGGGTTGTAGAGTCCATCCACCAGATCCTTCGAAAACCCCAAATGGAAAGAAACCATCAGCACATTACTTCCAAACATCAACCAAAAAGAAAACACAGAGAAAAGAGCGGCCATCGTCGACCTCGCCGTCTCAAACGCTTTCAACCGCGTCTTTCTCAACTTATCTGTCACCGAGTTTACTTCAATTCAACCCGCGATTCCCTTATTCTCACTCTTTCCACATCTTTCATCTCTAATCTCTGTTCTACTGTTCCAGTTTGATTTGGTTGCAGGTGGAAATCAGAGAAGATAAAGTGGGTTGCTGGGCTCGTGAATGAAAACGGGCCTCAGATGGCTTTCACGCGGTTGTTAAAGGGGGTAAAGGGATGGAGTTTAAGAGGGCGAATCATGTTCTTCTCTTCCTCAATTTGGCGTCGATTTGGAGAGGGTTCATGGATTAATGGAGAGTAGTTTCAAAACAGAGGTTAGAAGAGTGATTTGTACGGCTGATTGGGTTTTTATTGTTGTTTCTCTGACGTGGCTTTTCCATTCGATTCGCCAGCTATGATATTGGCATCACTTGCTGATGGAGTTTTCTCCTTGAGAGCCTTTCTGGATCCTCGTGATTTCTTTGTGGGAACTTCGGCGACTGTATCGGCCATTGTTAGCGCGAGAGAGAAATCTCTGAATGCTACAGAAATGTAGGAGAGCGGTTTAGATTTTCTGGGTTTCTTCAAGAACAGGGTTTGTTGCTTTGGCGTATAGAACTGGTGTTGATGTGAAGATAAAAGGGTTCACAGGTTGAGTGGAAATCATGGCGAAATTTAAGGGTTTGAGATTTCTGGAGTGGATATGGGTTGAGTTTCCATCCGGGGTTGTTTTTTTTTGCGAGAAAAATGACGGTTCTGCAGCAGGTTTAATGGAGAATGAAAGGTGAAGAGTTTGTATAGATTTCTGGGTTTTGGTTCACAGAGGTTCTTCTTCTGTCCCAACTTATTTTCCTGCTCTGTTTGAGTTTTTGTTTGGAAATATAAAGGTGTTTGAAGAATGATTTTGTTGTTTTCTAGGTTTCGGAAATGGTGGCGCAAGAATGATGATGGAAGGTTAGAGGAATATTGGAAGAAAAGGTTGAGGTTAAGGTTTTGCAGCACAAAAGTGGCTTCCAAGAGCTTTTTCAAGTTGTTATTGCTGCAGCAAATTATGCGTGGTATGTGTCGTTGTTTTTCTATTCATGGTGAGGTAATGGTGACTCACAACGGTTTTGATGTTTGAAAGGAGAATGATGATAAATTTTTGTTCTGAAGTTGAAGATGGTGAAGCATAGTTTTGAAGGAAGATGGAGGTTGGAGTGAAAATGATGATGTGGTGTATTCTGTAGTGGTTCGTTCAAGTGTGGATGAACTGGAAAAAATGAAGGGTCGTATCTTTTTATGGTTATGTGAAGTTAGATGGGTGGAGATAATAGTTGTATGTTGGTGCAGGATAGGATGTCTGGTGTGGGGTTTCACTGGTTGTAGCAGAGTTGGTCTGTAGCAGGCTGGTACAGCTTGTGCAGAGCTTGTCTGGCATGGCTTGTGTAGGCTGATTTTGTTTCTTGTTGTGCTGCAGGGTGTAGGCTGTGTTATGCAGGTTTTGTTCTAGGTCACTTTGGAGTGTGGCAGCATGCTTGGGTACACCGTTTCATTGTTGTGTGTTGGTAAGTTTTTTTTTGTGTATTGCCTTTCGTCCTTATTATGAAGAGGTTTTGTTTGGTTGCTGCAGGTTTTGGAGCTGAGGTGTTGTAGCAGGGTATTGTGTGTGGGATGGTGTTGTAGAAGTGGTACAATTGTGGTACAACTTCTGCAGGTGTTGGTTGATACAAGATAAACGCAGACTGTGCACCACATCATGGTCATTTGGTGTGGGGTCCTTGATGAAATTGTGGAAACGAATCCTACTTTTGAGGTAACCGTGCCGTAAGCCCCTTTTGCTATTGAATTTTGCTGGTGGCTTGATACTAATTTCGGTATGGCCTTGTGATTGTGTGATTTGTTACTCATTTGGGTCTGCGAGAAATGCCGATGCAGGTGCAAATCGCGTAACGGTTTGTCGTACGCGTGAGGGTGTGGTCTTTTGATGAGGTAATGATGAGCTGAATGAAAGGAAACAAATGTCGTGCTGCGGCCTTCCTTGCCTTTTCTTCTCGAGTAATTGATGAACTTATCAAAACACGCAACGGCCATGTTGACGAGCAACGACATCAGGTCAGAATTCCCACAGTCGCATGCCTTATGTAACTTATGTAATTCTCACTAGTCTGATGCCCTGACATGGTTGTTAATCACTGTTGTACGTCTTTTTCGCCAGTTCTTTCTCTTTTCAATTGCTTTATGGCCTTATGTGAACATTTCGCGTTGTGGTTTTCTTCTGCAGGATTACACGACATGATCATGCCGCGGGAGGTTTTTTTTTTGAAACGGTCTGAGTTAAGGGCTGTAGAATGGCTTTATTTTCTCCCCAAAGCTGACACAGTCCTCTTTCCGTTTTTTCTAACAGGTTTGAATTTGAAACTGGGGCAGTGGGATCATGATTCGAAACTCGGCGGATAATTAAAACACAACGTTGTAATGTTTGACGACTTTGGTTTATCAGGTACTATCTTCCTTAGATGAAAACACCATCAACATTTTTCATATGGCTACCATTTTAAATTGAACTTGGTCTGTCACAGGTTTGCGACTTCGTGAGTTATTCATGGTTTTGCATCTCATTTTGCAGGATGAATTGCGTAGTGTACGGGATGCCGCGGCGGTCTTTGGATTACCCTGTTTTTTTGTTTTTATGCAGGTACCAATTGTGGTATTTTGTTTGGGTTTTGCCTCAGCTGCCGCCTTTCCGGTCTCTTTACTGCGATTCAGATTTGACCCAAATACAAGTTTCCCTTGAATTTGAGGAGCACTATTTTTTGAACTTGAAGCTGTAGAAGACTGTGAATTAACATTTGGAACACCGGCATTCTTGTCCTTGGACTCTGAAGAAGAAACTGGTGGAGGCTGATAATTCAAAGGCTTTCCGTCCAAGCGTCTCCCAGACCCAGTAAGTGGGTTGAACTTGGGTTCTTCAGCAGGGGTTTCTTGATCAACTTCTGGTGCCTTTCCAGCAGAATGTGGAGCAACTGGCTTTTCAGGTTCCTTGTAATCTAAAGGAGGGGCAAAATCCACTCCACGATCAGTTTCAATGATGCTTATAGCATTGGCAGGCTTGCTTTCTATAATATCAATGTAATACTTCTTGTTATTGTAAGCCACCATAATGCTATCTCCAGTAGTCAAGCACGAAAAATTCCTCAAAGTAGTTTCTAATATAGCCTTTGGATTGGAAATATCCAAAAAGTCTTTTGTGTGAGGCTGTAACTCCTTAATGAAAATGATATATTTTCCATGTGCATCTTTTGTATGGATTGTGATTGGACTTGGCAAATTTGGGCTTTAAAAGTATGAATATGTCCCACAAAACCTTGAATATTCCCAACTTAGAACTCGAATTTTTGAATCCCGAGTGAACCTGACTTTGATCGTAAGACCCCTGAGCACCCCAGATTTCATCACTTCATGATTTTCAATCATCAAACGCTCAAAATTAGCACATCCTTGCTCTTCAAACAGCATGTGGCAAGAGCAGGGACATGAAGCAATCCCAACTTTTCACCAAGACTAAACAAAACTCCACTTAACTTCAAGTGTAGTTGCACCCAATACTCTAATTGAAAGGCATAGGTCCCACATGATTCTCCATCGCGAAATATCTGAATTTGGCACAAATTGACATATGGATCCACACATAACAATTTTGAATTAACACATAAACCCCAACTGCAACCTCAAATGAGCACCTTTGAATTGATACACCTTGACTTGACAAACCACTAATGAACCTCCATCCAACTTAGCAACAACATGATTTCGGTCAGCAAGGAGAAATGAAAGAAACAACATATTTTTTTATTTTTCTGCCCCTGACAATCACATATGCTTATCTGTTTGTTTTTATGGACCTTGACTTGTCTCTGATAAGGGTAACCACTTGGCGACTTGAATATAACCTCCTTGATCAGGTTAAAAACCATTGGTAATTTTGTTAGACACACATTTCTTTATCCCCTGTGAAATGCAAAATGCTATGCAATGCAATGCTTACGTATGTGCTGATGCAATGAAATAAAACATAAGCCAGAGAGGTTGGTCAAATTTTGGGGTACAACAGCTGCCCCTATTCAAGCGACTTAGACCTGAAGGGATGAAAGATAAGCGACTTTCATACATTCCAGGTAAAAGACGGTTGAATACCCAAGGACCCGGAAATTTGACAACCGCGATACGAACTTCTGACATCGCCGCCAGGCACCCATATTAAGTAGAACATCTGACCTTGTCGTCAGAACCCATCGTCTAAACGGTAAGCCACCTGACTTCGCCGTTAATCTTCAATATTCTCTGACTTCGCCGTCAAGAACTTTTTCAAAATGGTCTCCTGACTTCGCCGTCAATTCTTACAATTTTCTGACATCGCCGTCAGTCCTCCGTTAAATACAAACAGGTGTTGAATCCAAAGATACAATCTTTTGACATCACCGTCAAAACAAACATTCAGCATCGCTGCTGCAAAACTGAATCATCTGACATCGCCGCCAAAACAAACTTTCAACATCGCCGCTGAAACTAAATTATCTAACATCGCCGTTAGAAACAAACTCCTCAACATCTTCGTTGAAGAACACCAATACTTGACATCGCCGCCAAAACAAACTTTCAACATCATCGCTAAAGAGTACAATTACTTTTGACATCGCCGTCAAAACAAAACACTCAACATCGCCGTTGAAGAATACAATTACTTTTGACATCGCCGTCAAAACAAAACACTCAACATCGCCGTTGAAGAATACAATTACTTTTGACATCGCCGTCAAAACAAAACACTCAACATCGCCGTTTGGAAAACTGAATCGCTTGACCTCGCCGCCAAGAACAAACTTTCAACATCGCCGCTGAAAAGCTGAATCACTTTGACATCGCCGCCAAGAACAGACGTCCAACATCGCCGCTGAAACTTAAATCATCTGACATCGCCGTCAGAAACACTCATTCAACATCGCCGTTGAAGAATCAGATTACTTGACATCGCCGCCAGAAACAAACACTCAACATCGCCGTTGAAAAGCTAAATCATCTTGACATCGCCACCAAGAACAGACGTCCAACATCGCCGCTGAAACTTAAATCATCTGACATCGCCGTCAGAAACACTCATTCAACATCGCCGTTGAAGAATCAGATTACTTGACATCGCCGCCAAACCTTCGCTAAATATAAGCGAGCAACAAGATTCACGATATTAAGACCACTCATTGATGATAATCACAAAAGAACTCCGCTGGGGAAGAGAGGCTTAACCAAACAACTATGGCAGGGAGAAAACGAGAGAAACTCAACCAAGTAACTCCGTTGGGTAATACATAATAAGATGATGTTGCGCCATGGTCTAGATACCATTTTGGCTAAAGGTAACATTCACGTTGTCAGAGTCTGAATACTCGAGGGACATCGGAGCCTGGATGCTCAAAGCAGATATACCAGAGTCTGATTACTCGAGGGACATCGGAGCTTGGATGCTCAATGCACTTATGAGTCTAGATGCTCTATGCAAAATACCAGAGTCTGGATACTCAAAAACTGGAGCCTGAATGCTCAATGCGGATATACCTGAGTCTGGATACTCAGTAATCAGAGCCTGGATACTCAGTTAATAAATATGAGTCTGGATACTCAAAAACTGGAGCCCGGATGCTTAATGCAAATCTGAGCCTGGATGCTCTATGCAACAAACCTGAGTCTGGATACTCAATGGACAAAAGAGATCGATAACTGCCATGGTCTGAATACCACACAGGCAAAGATGACTAACTGCCGGAGAAAACAAAAAGTCGGGTCTGGATATCATGCAGGCTAACAGGAACATATCAATTTGCCATGGTCTGGATACCATATAGGGCTAGCAACAAAATCATCAACCGAAGTTCGACGACGCTGCTGGGGAGAAACGTAAGCCGGGGGCTAGATACCACGCGAGCTGACAAAAAGTATTATGGTCTGGATACCAATCTTCAACTTTCCATGGTCTGGATACCATATAGGCACAAATATCAACCAAAATTTGCCAGGTCTGAATTCCTTGCAGGCAACATAATTCAACCATTTGCTGAAAACAAAAATCTGAGAACAGAGCGGTAACCACCTGGCTTATGTTTCAGATGCATATGTTTGAGAATGGCGTAATGCTCCATGCAAAATGGAAATGCTACGCGTTTAGGTAGATGCTATGCATGTATGTAGATGCAAATGAACCACTCTAGCAAAATAAATGCTAAAGAGAAAGAGTCAACTCCGTTGAGTCATAGCTAGATACGCTTAGCGCAAACAAACTCGTGCTGAGGAATACAAACCCTGGATGGCCTCCAAGAAAAACTTCTGGGTAAAACTGCTCTGCTGAGGATAAATCCACTTTGCTGGGGATCCAAATCAAACTCTGCTGCGGACAACATCCCGGATGGCCTATCAGTCCACAACTCTTTTGGGGAACAAGCCTCTTGGCTGGAGACAACAACTCCACTCTACCGGGGAAATCAACCATGAATGATTAGCCAGAATAACCCTACTGGGGAAACATAGCAGATAGCTGAGGAATAACTCTCTTCGGTCGGAGATTGAATCCACTATCTGCTAGGGATGTTGAATAAGATTTACTGGGAGGATATCCCAAACTATCTCTGCTGGGGATGGAGATAAACAATGTCTGAGTCAGTTCCACTCTGTGGGGAAGGAAATTAACTCCGCTGGCTTGGCTGGGGTTTAGATAAGGAGGGAATCAATATCAATCTCTGCTTGGGGAAAATGAGAAGTAAACTTCAACAATACTTCCGTTTGAGGAATGAGTCGATGACCTAGACTCTGAGGGGATAACAGTACTGCACTCGCCCTAGTGCTGTGGAAATAAACCCAAATCTGCTTCTATAATTCTGATAAGCTCTGAGGATATGGAAAGGGACACATCTCCTTTGTTTACGATTTTGCCCCAGCCTGTGGGACTTTTGTAAAAAACCTTCCTCGAAAGGAAACCTGAAATTTCGGTCAACTGATGGTTAGATATGAACTGCCCCAGCGCTTCGAACCCCGAAGAAGTGCTTCAAGTTATTTTCCTTTCTGGACAAGGATAGTCTTTGTGCTCTTCGGGTGACCTGCCCCAGCTTTGAAGTGATTTTCCCCTAATTGGCTGATTTGTAGAGATGTGCCCCTGGCTGACTTCGAGAGATTTATCAAATCTCGACCTGATTGCCCCAGATTAACCGACCTTAGGGAATGGCGCCTTCGACTGGCCTTCGAGTGGTTTGATGAGTCTCGACCTGATTGCTCCAGATTAGCTGCATCTAGGAATGACCGACTCTGCTTATGTTTACCTGATGTGACTTGCCCCTGCTCAAAGGAGTACTCGGGCGCTCTATATCTTATTTCTATCAAACTTCGCATTGTAGAAACCTTCCTGATGTCAAATGCTTTCTCAGGAGTAAAACAATTCGTTTTGCAAAAGATAATATTAATGCAATGCATATGACAGTTTTAAAATCCAAGTCTGTTCATTGGAAAAAAGTTGTGACATATAGTGAATGAATCACTTATCAGAAATATCAATATCTATACCCATAGGGTAAGAAGAATCCTTTTAGGAGTCAGTTTCGTCTCGATCTTTATCGAAGTATGCTTTCGAAACAAACCTGCTTCAATTAGGACTTTTGACGGTTGTAATTTGGTCAGGTTCACGGTTTGAAAGAAAAGATATGAGGCTCAAAGTTCTGTTTAACCCACCCACTCTCCTTAATATTCTCCAATCCTATGTTCAGCTAATTCGACACAAGCGCTCACCTCTCAAAGGTTAAATGACTAGAGTGATGGTTCGGGAAACCGCAAATTTTTGGAGTGACAGTCACTCGCTTTTCGTCTTTGGTGCCTGGAGTCACACGACTTGTTGTTCATCATTTCATTCCCTATTTTTCCTGAACTCACTCTTTTGAGTATATCATCTGATTTCAAAGTCCAGCGGGATAGCCTGATTTTTGCCTAAGCCATTTGTTTCCAAGTTATCGACTTAGCGGGCTTTTTTGTTTCTTTCTTTTGATTCTCTTTTTTTTGAACAAATCGTATGACACCGGCTTGTCTGACTTGTTGAAGGGGTTGTGACTGTTTCACTCCTTGGTTGGTGAAGGATAACCATTTGTGGTTCTTTAGGTACGACCTATATGGGTGTGATTGATCCTCGAACGGACGCTCCGCTTGTAATTTGGATGCTTGGTCAAATTAACTGACACCTACCCTGCCCCAGGTTAAGATTGAAGGTTTTTTGTTTTTTCAGAAAGAAACTCCTACTACTAGGCTCAAAAGGGTTTAACAAAGGATTATCTTCCTTATATCACCGGTGTTTAGGAATTTGAAACAATGCCTGTACATCATCAGCAGAGGTTTTAATTCAAAAAGCATACATTCAGAAGTTTGCGTCTTTAAATTTCGTCATCCTCCCTCGGATTCCGCTTAAACAAGCGTTTGACATTAATGAAAAAGCAATATTGAGTGAACACGAGTGGATTTAATCAAAACATGCATATTCATTTCATTATCATTATCAATTGAAAACAGACACGTTCAACAGATAAGATTTTCAAATAAGTTTGCACTTTAACAGAAAGGAAACTACAAAATGCAAAGAAATAATATGAAAAGATTGCCAGCTTCGGGGAACTGGGCTTTCAAGTCTTGACTCACTGCTGAACCAGCCACCTTTAGAATTGCTCGTCGAAGTCATCCTGATAATATTCTGAACACCCGCTCTCGGTGAATCCCTCCATAACATTAGCTGCCGAACCCACATGACTAGACGGAGGAAGATCGTTGATCTGGATACCCTGAGGTGTGACAGAGAACATGTTGGAGTCAAGCAGAGTTTGAATCTTGCTTCTTAGCACCTTACAGTCTCCGGTTGAATGCCCCTGCGCCCCAACATGGTACTCACAACGGGCGTCGACATCAGAACCTGGCGTATGTGGATGAATCTCTGGATCAGTATTTTTCGGCACTATCAATCCATATGTGATCAAGTCTGGCAATATCTGACTGTACGACAACGACAAATGGGTGAACTGCTTCTTTGGCTTCCTTGGTCTTCGTCGGGCGTGCTGACGCGGCTGATGACAGTATGACTGCTGACTCTGGCGGGGAACAGATATCTGATGCAAAGACCCAAAGGATCGTTGACTCTGAATAGTTGAGACATCGGGAGACTGAGTCTGAGGTATCGGGGACTCCCTTCGTTCAGGAACTTTCATTCTTAGGCTTGGCCTAGGAACGGGCAATAGCTGCTGGCAGGGAGACTCTAGGGTCACAGATTGCAAGACAGGCTCCTGACCTGATGCAACTTCAGGGGAGAGAATAGGGACATCCACATCTTCTGGAATAAGACCATTTCTTGGCATGAACTCAAATGCTCTTGAATCGATTAAATCCTGAACCTTGTGCTTAAAGGCTTTGCAGTTCTCGATATTATGCCCCGATGCCCCAGAATGGAAATCACAATGGGCTCTTTCATCATAGCCTTGTGGTGGCTTACCGGCAAGTGGAGACATAGTCCGGAGTTTAACCAATCGAAGTCGAAGCAAGAGTTGCAACAACTGAGCATAAGTCATAGGGATCTGGTTGAACATTCTGTCGGACTGCTTCGTCCTTTGAGCATACCTCATAATCCTAGGATTGTCTCGGGAAACAGGAAGTAGTTGTTGGCGAGGAAATACTGGAACCTCAGGTTGTGTAAGATATCTTTGAGGCACTTCACGCCTTGGGAGAGGTTTCACATGTAAAGGTGGGATGGCCATCTCTGCTGCAGCTTCGGGCACATGATCGCCTTCCTTTCTCAACACATTCCTCATGACTTCTGTTATCAGGCCCATCTGAGTCTTCAATTGATTATTCTCCTCTCTAAGTGTATCCTGATCCAAGCGCAGCGCTTGCATCTTTGCCACAAACTGCCCCAACTGGCTCTGAACTTCCCTTAGTTCTTCTCGAATCTGTTCCATGGTCGTCTCTGTTGGTTTTCTTTTGGTGGAATGATCTTCAATTCTTGAACAAGCCGGATGGAAAACCACATGAAGCAATTACGTCCACAAAATTAGAACACCTCTATGCAAATGAATAATGATGCAATCTGCAAGACATGCGAAGAAATGCAAATGAATGTGCAAATGCAACAGGGGATCAAACGTTGTTGTGTTGTTGACGGTGACGGACCAGCGCTTCGCCTTGAGACCAAACAACATTAGTAACTGTTCATACTGACAAACGGGTAGGATGAAGGTCAAAGTTTTTCCTGCAAGGCAGCACAACGAGATACCTCTCACCTCGGATGAGCAATCTATTGGTTTAAGAGGGTATTCCAAAGGCTTTTCAAACAAAGTCCCATGCACTAACCCTCAAAAGTTTCCCATCATAACGACTACTCGTAAGACGGTAATCCCTTCAAAAGGATGAACACAGAGTTATGTTTTAGCAACCTTTGGAATAAGGTTCTACAAAAGGTCCTCAGAATCGCGGACTCTCAAGTTGAAGATAAGAACGCCATTACGACTACACGTACGACATAATTATTCCAACGGAGCCTCATCTGAGCGGTGAGATTCAATCCAACTCAACGAGTCCTAAGTCTCGCAAATCAGAAAGAATCCACCTCCTAACTTAGTGTGTATGCTCGAAAGCTCGGGTAGAAAGCTTTATCCTCACAAACC
The DNA here is from genome assembly GCA_963859935.3 of Lathyrus sativus. NCBI lineage: Eukaryota > Viridiplantae > Streptophyta > Magnoliopsida > Fabales > Fabaceae > Lathyrus > Lathyrus sativus. The sequence goes on from OZ012739.1 coordinate 259,058,960, forward strand.
AAACCAAGTGAACCCAACAAGTTAGAAAGAAACATAACCATAAAATAAATAGCAAAACAAATAAAGCATAAATGTGACAAACAAAATAGGCGTGGCTTGCTAGGGTATCCCCAGCAGAGTCGCCAGCTGTCGCTACTCGAAAAATGCATCGCGCAACGACGGGGAGGCGAAAAGGATAGACAGAAGAGTCGCCACCGAACTTTATTTATCCCATGAGGGGAAAGGAAAATATCGAGAAAACCTTAAGAAAGAAATGGATAAGATGGTCTTGCAACCAAGAACGGGTTCGGAAGCCGGTTATGCAAGGGGAAGGTATTAGCACCCCTCGCATCCATCGTACTCGATGGGAACCTTTTGTTTGTCGATGTGTGAATTTATTTGCTTAAATATTATGCTATAAAAAGGTGTTCCAAAGGGTAGAGAGAAAGGGTTAGAAACTGGGGAAAGAGAGGTAACGGAGGAAGAAGAGAGAAAGAACAGACTCGGTAGGACTTCGCGGTCCTAGGCCTACGTATTCTCAACAGATATGAGAAAGTCAGAGTCGACGTAGTTCGGGAGACTACGGGTGATAGGGGGATTGTGCTCGCCAAGACATCGCCGTCTTGTGCCTACGTATTCTCATCTGGTATGAGAAATCAGAGCAGCCGTAGTTCGGCCTACGGTGTGCGGGGAAGTCTTGGTAGACGCTGCTATTGTGCGCATTCTAGCAGTTAGGTGTATTGCTGCTCGCTCGTTGGAGACTTAGGCGTTACCTGTTTGCGGTAGAACGGACGTAGCATGCCTTTCTGGGAAAGGGTGAAAAAGAAAAAGGGTGCTCGCTAGGATTATCGCAATCCTATGCCTACGTATTCCCATTATGCATGAGAAATCAGAGCAACGTAGTTCGTACCTACGGTGCGGATAACCGGTGTGTTTGGGGATGATGTTATCGTGCGTGTTCTAGCAGTTTAGGTGTTTTGCTGCTCGCTCGTTGGAGACTTAGGCATTACCTGTTTGCGGTAGAACGGACGTAACATATCCTTTTTGAAAGATTGATTAGTTTTCGCCACGCGAGGCAAGAAGTCACGTTTGATTGATGAGATTGTTTTTGGGGCGAGATAGGTCCTCGGAAAGTAACCCCTACGGGTAGTACCCAATTCATTGTCTCAAAGTTTTTGTTATAAAAAGGTGTGGCGAACGAGGCGTCTTCGTATTGAAAGACGAGCGTCGAAACCACCCTCACTACAGTGGGCATCCCAACGCTCGAAGAAGAAGAGGTCTACACCCAATCCTCTCTCTTTAATTCAATACAAAGGGAACTCCGTTCCCTTATTAAAGATGTTTTTGGTTTTGAATGGTAAGTGCTTTGTGACAGAGAACCCTACGATAAACGTCAGCACTCGGGATAGGAGAAGGCCTACGCCTAACCACTCCACGACCATTCAAGTTTTTGTTGTGAAAATAATTTGAAATGCACTCGGTGCGGGACCGAGGTTTTTAGGTGACAAGGGTTGCGGGATGAAGTTGTGAAAGTGAGAGGTGGTGGACAAAGTCGCATCTTCGTATTGAAAGACGAGTATCGAGACCACCCTCACTACAGTGGGCATCCCAACACTCGAAGAAGAAGAGGTCTACACCCAATCCTCTCTTTTTAGTTCAATACAAAGATAAATTTATTTTAAAGATGGTTTGAAAATGGACTCGGTACGAGACCGAGGTTTTTGAAAATGCACTCGGTGCGGAGCCGAGGTTTTAGGAGGAAAAGGGGTGGAAGCGTCTTCGTATTGAAAGACGAGTGTCGAAACCACCCTCACTACAGTGGGCATCCCAACACTCGAAGAAGAAGAGGTCTACACCCAATCCTCTCTCTTTAATTCAATACAAAGAATATGATTTAAAAACGTTTTCGAAGATACACTCGGTATGAGACCGAGGTCTTAGGAGAAAAAGCGTTGAAAAGAAATGGTCTCAGATCCAACGTCATTTATCAATAGTTTGACTTAATAACGGTTTACGGAGGTCTCGTCATCGACCAGAACAAATGAAAATGAGACAAAATGCCCAATAATAAAAAAAAAGAAATAAAATCATATATAAGAAAATATTGAAATAAACTTCTAAATAGCCAACTAATAATATATTCTAAAAAAAAGTAATATAAATTCTAATATGGATATTTTAAATAGAAAATAACGTATATACATATCTGAACATAATATACAAATCAAAAATAAATAAATAAATAAATAATATATATAAAACGAAAATGTATATACAAAATAAGTGTTTTTTTTTAAAACAATATATATATATATATAATACATAATAAAGAGAGTTTTAAACATGATATGCTAAAATAAAAAAAAACAACTGGGATCATCTGGGCCATTGTCCCATCACCCTTACCAACACGCAGCGTTTTCACAATGAAAGCAATTGGCGATGAAAGATGGGTTGTAGAGTCCATCCACCAGATCCTTCGAAAACCCCAAATGGAAAGAAACCTCCAGCACATTACTTCCAAACATCAACCAAAAATAAAACACAGAGAAAAGAGCGGCCATCGTCGACCTCGCCGTCTCAAACGCTTTCAACCGCGTCTTTCTCAACTTATCTGTCACCGAGTTTACTTCAATTCAACCCGCGATTCCCTTATTCTCACTCTTTCCACATCTTTCATCTCTAATCTCTGTTCTACTGTTCCAGTTCGATTTGGTTGCAGGTGGAAATCAGAGAAGATAAAGTGGGTTGCTGGGCTCGTGAATGAAAACGGGCCTCAGATGGCTTTCACGCGGTTGTTAAAGGGGGTAAAGGGATGGAGTTTAAGAGGGCGAATCATGTTCTTCTCTTCCTCGATTTGGCGTCGATTTGGAGAGGGTTCATGGATTAATGGAGAGTAGTTTCAAAACAGAGGTTAGAAGAGTGATTTGTACGGCGGATTGGGTTTTTATTGTTGTTTCTCTGACGTGGCTTTTCCATTCGATTCGCCAGCTATGATATTGGCATCACTTGCTGATGGAGTTTTCTCCTTGAGAGCCTTTCTGGATCCTCGTGATTTCTTTGTGGGAACTTCGGCGACTGTATCGGCCATTGTTAGCGCGAGAGAGAAATCTCTGAATGCTACAGAAATGTAGGAGAGCGGTTTAGATTTTCTGGGTTTCTTCAAGAACAGGGTTTGTTGCTTTGGCGTATAGAACTGGTGTTGATGTGAAGATAAAAGGGTTCACAGGTTGAGTGGAAATCATGGCGAAATTTAAGGGTTTGAGATTTCTGGAGTGGATATGGGTTGAGTTTCCATCCGGGGTTGTTTTTTTTTGCGAGAAAAATGACGGTTCTGCAGCAGGTTTAATGGAGAATGAAAGGTGAAGAGTTTGTATAGATTTCTGGGTTTTGGTTCACAGAGGTTCTTCTTCTGTCCCAACTTATTTTCCTGCTCTGTTTGAGTTTTTGTTTGGAAATATAAAGGTGTTTGAAGAATGATTTTGTTGTTTTCTAGGTTTCGGAAATGGTGGCGCAAGAATGATGATGGAAGGTTAGAGGAATATTGGAAGAAAAGGTTGAGGTTAAGGTTTTGCAGCACAAAAGTGGCTTCCAAGAGCTTTTTCAAGTTGTTATTGCTGCAGCAAATTATGCGTGGTATGTGTCGTTGTTTTTCTATTCATGGTGAGGTAATGGTGACTCACAACGGTTTTGATGTTTGAAAGGAGAATGATGATAAATTTTTGTTCTGAAGTTGAAGATGGTGAAGCATAGTTTTGAAGGAAGATGGAGGTTGGAGTGAAAATGATGATGTGGTGTATTCTGTAGTGGTTCGTTCAAGTGTGGATGAACTGGAAAAAATGAAGGGTCGTATCTTTTTATGGTTATGTGAAGTTAGATGGGTGGAGATAATAGTTGTATGTTGGTGCAGGATAGGATGTCTGGTGTGGGGTTTCACTGGTTGTAGCAGAGTTGGTCTGTAGCAGGCTGGTACAGCTTGTGCAGAGCTTGTCTGGCATGGCTTGTGTAGGCTGATTTTGTTTCTTGTTGTGCTGCAGGGTGTAGGATGTGTTATGCAGGTTTTGTTCTAGGTCACTTTGGAGTGTGGCAGCATGCTTGGGTACACCGTTTCATTGTTGTGTGTTGGTAAGTTTTTTTTTGTGTATTGCCTTTCGTCCTTATTATGAAGAGGTTTTGTTTGGTTGCTGCAGGTTTTGGAGCTGAGGTGTTGTAGCAGGTTTGCAGCAGGGTATTGTGTGTGGGCTGGTGTTGTAGAAGTGGTACAATTGTGGTACAACTTCTGCAGGTGTTGGTTGATACAAGATAAACGCAGACTGTGCACCACATCATGGTCATTTGGTGTGGGGTCCTTGATGAAATTGTGGAAACGAATCCTACTTTTGAGGTAACCGTGCCGTAAGCCCCTTTTGCTATTGAATTTTGCTGGTGGCTTGATACTAATTTCGGTATGGCCTTGTGATTGTGTGATTTGTTACTCATTTGGGTCTGCGAGAAATGCCGATGCAGGTGCAAATCGCGTAACGGTTTGTCGTACGCGTGAGGGTGTGGTCTTTTGATGAGGTAATGATGAGCTGAATGAAAGGAAACAAATGTCGTGCTGCGGCCTTCCTTGCCTTTTCTTCTCGAGTAATTGATGAACTTATCAAAACACGCAACGGCCATGTTGACAAGCAACGACATCAGGTCAGAATTCCCACAGTCGCATGCCTTATGTAACTTATGTAATTCTCACTAGTCTGATGCCCTGACATGGTTGTTAATCACTGTTGTACGTCTTTTTCGCCAGTTCTTTCTCTTTTCAATTGCTTTATGGCCTTATGTGAACATTTCGCGTTGTGGTTTTCTTCTGCAGGATTACACGACATGATCATGCCGCGGGAGGTTTTTTTTTTGAAACGGTCTAAGTTGAGGGCTGTAGAATGGCTTTATTTTCTCCCCAAAGCTGACACAGTCCTCTTTCCGTTTTTTCTAACAGGTTTGAATTTGAAACTGGGGCAGTGGGATCATGATTCGAAACTCGGCGGATAATTAAAACACAACGTTGTAATGTTTGACGACTTTGGTTTATCAGGTACTATCTTCCTTAGATGAAAACACCATCAACATTTTTCATATGGCTACCATTTTAAATTGAACTTGGTCTGTCACAGGTTTGCGACTTCGTGAGTTATTCATGGTTTTGCATCTCATTTTGCAGGATGAATTGCGTAGTGTACGGGATGCCGCGACGGTCTTTGGATTACCCTGTTTTTTTGTTTTTATGCAGGTACCAATTGTGGTATTTTGTTTGGGTTTTGCCTCAGCTGCCGCCTTTCCGGTCTCTTTACTGCGATTCAGATTTGACCCAAATACAAGTTTCCCTTGAATTTGAGGAGCACTATTTTTTGAACTTGAAGCTGTAGAAGACTGTGAATTAACATTTGGAACACCGGCATTCTTGTCCTTGGACTCTGAAGAAGAAACTGGTGGAGGCTGATAATTCAAAGGCTTTCCGTCCAAGCGTCTCCCAGACCCAGTAAGTGGGTTGAACTTGGGTTCTTCAGCAGGGGTTTCTTGATCAACTTCTGGTGCCTTTCCAGCAGAATGTGGAGCAACTGGCTTTTCAGGTTCCTTGTAATCTAAAGGAGGGGCAAAATCCACTCCACGATCAGTTTCAATGATGCTTATAGCATTGGCAGGCTTGCTTTCTATAATATCAATGTAATACTTCTTGTTATTGTAAGCCACCATAATGCTATCTCTAGTAGTCAAGCACGAAAAATTCCTCAAAGTAGTTTCTAATATAGCCTTTGGATTGGAAATATCCAAAAAGTCTTTTGTGTGAGGCTGTAACTCCTTAATGAAAATGATATATTTTCCATGTGCATCTTTTGTATGGATTGTGATTGGACTTGGCAAATTTGGGCTTTAAAAGTATGAATATGTCCCACAAAACCTTGAATATTCCCAACTTAGAACTCGAATTTTTGAATCCCGAGTGAACCTGACTTTGATCGTAAGACCCCTGAGCACCCCAGATTTCATCACTTCATGATTTTCAATCATCAAACGCTCAAAATTAGCACATCCTTGCTCTTCAAACAGCATGTGGCAAGAGCAGGGACATGAAGCAATCCCAACTTTTCACCAAGACTAAACAAAACTCCACTTAACTTCAAGTGTAGTTGCACCCAATACTCTAATTGAAAGGCATAGGTCCCACATGATTCTCCATCGCGAAATATCTGAATTTGGCACAAATTGACATATGGATCCACACATAACAATTTTGAATTAACACATAAACCCCAACTGCAACCTCAAATGAGCACCTTTGAATTGATACACCTTGACTTGACAAACCACTAATGAACCTCCATCCAACTTAGCAACAACATGATTTCGGTCAGCAAGGAGAAATGAAAGAAACAACATATTTTTTTATTTTTCTGCCCCTGACAATCACATATGCTTATCTGTTTGTTTTTATGGACCTTGACTTGTCTCTGATAAGGGTAACCACTTGGCGACTTGAATATAACCTCCTTGATCAGGTTAAAAACCATTGGTAATTTTGTTAGACACACATTTCTTTATCCCCTGTGAAATGCAAAATGCTATGCAATGCAATGCTTACGTATGTGCTGATGCAATGAAATAAAACATAAGCCAGAGAGGTTGGTCAAATTTTGGGGTACAACAGTGTGCTCGCTAGGATATCGCATCCTATGCCTACATATTCTCATTCGGTATGAGAAATCAGAGCAACTGTAGTTCAGCTAACTACAACAAACGGGGAAACGGGAATAAGGGAAAAGGGAGGTAGCTCGCTAGGATGTCGCATCCTATGCCTACGTACTCTCGTCTGGTACGAGAGATCAGAGCAAACGTAGTTCGACGGGAAAACGAGTCTCGATTGCACGGGGGCAAGAGAAGGGGTCTCAATCACCTGAACGCGAGAGAACGGGGTTTCGATCGCACGGGGGCGAGAACAAAGAGGAAGCAGGCCTACGCCTAAACAGGAAGGAACTCGGGACACACACGCAAGAACCTAAGACGTAGAAGCGTATGCGTCGTATGTCACCCAAAGGGTACCATACTAGACATCCTAGACGATTGAGAAGAAACTCCTCAACTATCATTTCCTACGTATCTAACGATGCGGCTCACAACACTCGAAGGTTGCCTGAAGACTTGAATAAGACGATGATGATGTTAAACGAAGCAGCTCCTGGGCTCCCGACATGCGCGCAAGCTCCATTCCAATCTTCTCCTCCCTGGATCCTTGATGATGATGCTCAAATAAGGAACAATGTAACGCTTAGACCGTCATGGTTCGACTTATATGAGAAATCGAACTCTAAGAGGTAGCGTATTAATATCTGTGTCAAAGACAAGATAGAGAAATGATATCGAAGATCATTCTCCAATTGAATCGTGTCACACGGCCAGCCAAAAATAAAATCAAAGGTAACATCGGATAGAAAAGAAAATAGGAGAGAAATCCAATACAAATGAAATAAAATGCTACTCCTAAAATACGGCAATTAAATTCTACTAGAAAAAATTCTAAAGAAATTAAAAGAAAATGCATATGAAAAATAGCATAAAAACAATTCTATCTAAATCCATAATATCCTAAAGAAAATAGAATAAAAATTCTATATTAAAATCTATAATATCCTATAATATGCTAAAAATAATAGAATATAAATTCTATAAAAAAAACTATGCATTAATGTCCTAGGAAAAATAAAACTATAATCCTAAAGAAAAAATAGAACTATATCTATTACAATCATTCCTCCAATACAAGAAAATTAAATTGCAAAAGGGAAGGGGGTACAATCTGCAACACGGGGTGTAAAGCAGAAAAAAAATAGAACTGGGCCTTAAGCCCACAATACATTCAGAAAAACAAAACAAACAGCAAAAAAAACTAGGGGGCGCTGGTAATTTGGAGGGGTGTGATCCAGAAATCGTGAATTGGGCCCAGTCCGCTACAATCACAAAAAACACAACCAAAAAACGTGTGGACGGGAGGTGCGTAAGCAGAACGGAGGGCGTACGGATCAGAAAAAAAGGAAATTGGGCCCAATCCAGCCCATTAGCCAATTTGGAGCCCCACACGGACTCATCACCTTCCTCCACTTCAATCTGCAGAAACCCTAACCCTCTCCTCCTTGCTCACCAGCCGCCGACGCTCTCACCACCTCTCTCAACTTCCCCGTTTATTCCTCCTCAATCCCGTTCAGCCCTTTCACCTATGTTAAACACTGTACAATCTGTTCATCTTGAAATCAAACTAACCGACATCAAAATACCAGTTACCTCCAGAAGTTCGTGTGAATCAAAGATATGTTAGTGAAGAGTTGGTTCTTGGAGTTGGTTCGAAATTCTGAGGAGTTGCTATGAAGGTCTATGGTGTTTGGAAGATCAACAAAGATTTAGAGAGTGCGTGATGAACTGATGCAGGTTGATGAAGATCGGAAGTTCTTCGAGGATCTGGAAAACGTCATGAGTTCTTGAAGGTGATTGAATCTTGGATGAAGGTTCTTGAAGATAACAGTTACGCTCTGATGAACACGTCGCAGGTTCTTGGATCTGGAGGAGATTGATGATTACAGATGAAGATTCTTGACGGAAATGGATGAAACTCGTTGAATATTCCTGGAGAGATGATGAATGCGTGATGGATCTTGGAACTCCTTGATGAACTGGGGAAAAGAAACAAAGAACACGATGGTGTTCTTGAATCTTCTGGAAAAATGCCATGAACACAATGAAGTTTCTAAGGAAGATGATGAAGTTCATGCGCGATATGGGGAAAAGATGAAGGATATTGATGAAGACCATGATGAACGTGTTGAATGTTCATGGCGGAGAAGAGAAAGATCTGGAGATTTGAATGAATTTTCTGGTGGAAAAATGCAGTTCCCAGCGAACAGTTGGACTTCCGGCGGTTTTTTGGCCATGAATTGATGAGTTCGATTTCTCCAGCGATACCTTCCGACGTTTGCATGGCCGACGGTGAAGGGAGTGAGTGGGACACGTGGTGGCATGAGACGGAGGGAGCGGGACAAGTGGGGGACGCGTGGCGTCCATGCAGGGAAAGGGAGAGATAGTGGACTATGAGGTGGCGGCGCAGGGTGAACGTGGCAGCCATACGTGTGAGAGAGAGGGTGTGGGACGTGGTGACCTTTATAGCGCGACAAGTGGCGTGTTTGGACTTGGGCCTCCAGAAATGGCCACCTGGCCCACTGAGAAGGGATCAACTGTGATTAAGGACTTGACTGCACTTAATTACCCTATTAAGCTAAACGAAAATAACTTAAAGACTCAATTAATGCTGATTAACTACCCTATTAATCCTAATTAAAACTAATCAATATCCTAATTAAAAAAGGATTAACTTAATGACTTAATTAAAGCTATCAATCTAATTAAACCGCCTAAAATGCTAATTAATATCTAGTTAACTCTAAAAAGAAATTAATCTAAAAAAGAAATGATTTAAACTCTATTAAACCAATTAATCTCTAAAAATGATTAAAGCAATTCCTAAAAAAGAAATTAAAACTAAAAACTATTTAAAAACATTTAATATCTATTTTAAAATTCTAAAAAACATTTATTCTATTAAAGCTATTAAAAAATTTATTTAATATCTAAAAAAATCAATTAAAAAAATATCTATTATATCTAAAAATCATTCTAGAAAACAATTATCCTAAAAACTATTTAAAAACTATTTAATAAATCCTAGAGAAACAATTAAAATCCATTCAAAATTCTAGGAAATAAAGGGAAAAATCTAAAAAAATGCGAGGAAGCCGATTAAATCGATTAGCAAACAGATACGCGAACACAGCGAAATAAGCGGTAAAAACCGGACATCGAGATGTCCTAAAAAACCACAGCGAGAGCTGAAAAAACCGGGACGAGCACCAATTCTCAAAATAAATCCTCGTACTCGAAATGGTATGAAGCTGCCTGAAACGTGATCAGAGGGCTGTAATCCCGATAAAGTCAATCTGACTAAAAAAATGCAATGTACGCGGTATGCAAATGCAAAATGAAATGAGTAGAAACATGAGCCAAATTGCAATGAGTAGTTGGTCAAATTTTGGGGTGCAACAATGACAGTGTACCCTCCAGTTGGATTTTTCAGAACAGCTCCGACACCATGTCCGTTTTTGTTTGACGCTCCGTCGAACATCATTTCCCAGCGGGATCCAGGCTCGAGACCTTCTTCCGGACCAGGCTCTGGTTTCTTGCGCTGAATATACATCACATCTTTATCAGGAAAATCAAATTTGAGTGGTTGATAACCCTCCATAGTATGCTCTGCGAGGTGTTCTGACAAGACACTTCCTTTGATAGATTTTTGAGCCACATATTGGATATCGTACTCTGATAAGAGCATATGCCATCTGGCTAATCTTCCTGTTTGAGTTGGCTTTTCAAAGATGTACTTGATGGGGTCCATCTTAGAAATCAGCATTGTGGTGTGACAAATCATGTACTGCCTCAAACGTTTGGCGGCCCATGCTAACGCACAACAAGCTTTTTCCAGGGGAGAGTAACGACTCTCGCAATCAGTGAACTTCTTGCTTAGATAATAGATTGCGTGTTCTTTCTTTCCTGACTCATCAGTCTGACCTAAGACACAACCCATTGAATCCTCTAGCACCGTCATATACATGAACAAAGGCCTTTCGGGTACCGGAGGAATCAACACTGGAGGTTCTTGCAAGTACTGCTTGATTTTCTCAAATGCGGCTTGGCAATTTTCATTCCATACCACTGTTTGATCTTTTCGTAACAACATGAAGATCGGTGTGCAGGTAGGGGTCAGATTGGAGATGAATCTGGAGATGTAATTCAGACGTCCGAGGAAGCCTCTGACTTGTTTCTCAGTTTTGGGAGCAGGCATCTTCTGGATTGCTTTAACCTTGTCGGGGTCTACTTCAATTCCTCGCTGACTAACGATGAAACCAAGTAACTTGCCTGAGCGAACTCTGAAGGTGCATTTTGCTGGATTTAATCTCAGTTGATACTTTCGGAGTCTCTCGAATAGCTTCATCAAATGATCCAAGTGGTCTTCTTCACTTTGGGATTTTGCGATCATATCGTCCACGTACACTTCGATTTCTTTGTGCATCATATCATGAAAGAGTGTGACCATAGCTCTCTGATACGTTGCCCCTGCGTTCTTCAAACCAAAAGGCATGACCTTATAACAATAGGTGCCCCAGGGAGTGATGAAGGTTGTTTTCTCCATGTCATCTGGATCCATTTTTATCTGGTTATAACCAGAAAATTCGTCCATGAATGAGAATACTGCAAAGCTTGCTGTGTTATCCACCAGAGTGTCAATGTGTGGTAGAGGGAAGTTGTCCTTCGGACTCGCTTTGTTTAAATCCTTGTAGTCGACGCACATCCTGACCTTGCCATCCTTCTTCGGGACTGGTACTATGTTTGCCACCCATTCTGGATATTTGGATACTGCTAAAAAGCCGACATCAATTTGCTTTTTGACCTCATCTCGGATTTTAAGTGTCATGTCTGGTCTTGAGCTGTGAAGCTTTTGCTTGACCGGAGGACATTCTGGCTTCAAGGGGAGCTTGTGCATGACGATGTCAGTGTCCAACCCTGGCATATCTTGGTAGGACCAAGCGAATATGTCGACAAAATCTCTGAGGATTGCCATCAGCTTGTCTTTGATTTCTGGCCTTAATGATGCCCCAATCTTGACTTCTTTTCTTTCTTCCTCTGACCCCAAGTTGATGACTTCAGTCTGGTCTTTATGGGGCTGGAGATAAACATCTTCATATTCAACCATTCTCTTCTTCAACTCTTCGGGGACTTCTAACTCTTCGTCATTCTCTTCTTCAGCTTGAAAGACAAATGAACCGCTAGTAGAAGGAGCCGAAGGATCATAGGATTTTGTGGTTGATGGAGGTATTCTGCATGTTTTATTTTGGAACAATTAGGCACACACATACAGACATGCAGATGAGGGGTTGTTTTTATTTTTTTCAAAAAAGATTGCCATTTACAAAAAGAGTGAAAATGATGCGCAAAACAAATAGCAAGAGTTTTAACAAAAACACTTTTTTTCATTAATGATTTTCAAATTTTGCAAAGTGGCCCAATACAAAATAATTCGCAGGCCTTGGGTAAGACCCATAATTTTTAAAGAAAAACACAAAGCTAACAAGCAGAGTGAATTACTCTAAAGGTAAAAAGATGGGAACATCCACAGCCTCCCAATTGCGCAACGCTTCTCCTCCCCTAGTTATTAGATGATACAGATCACCATCTTCATCTTCAGCAATAATGGCATTGACTTGCACACCGCCACTAGTGAATATCTCATTCAAAGACTTTTTCTTCATGTTGCTTTCTTCTGGCTCGCCTTCTGGAGTTGGTTTGTAACCCAACCCTTGTCGATCATTTTTGGCTCGAGCATTGACTTCGATGACCTCTCCCCATCCCAATGGGACTCCCGTTTTCAGTGCTGCCTCAATACTTTGAGCAGAGGTAAATGATGGCCCACGGGTTATGTCCGATTCATCAACTAGAACAGCGTGAGCTATTTCTAGTGCTTGGAAGGCCGTCTCGAGGGAATCTTCATCAGCCTCAATATACCGGAATGATGACAAGTTGCTCATCATTAAGTCTTCTTCTCCATGGACAATGACCAACTGGTCATTCACAACAAACTTCATTTTTTGGTGGAGAGTGGAAGTGACATCGCCAGCTGTGTGAATCCATGGTCTTCCCATCAGACAACTGTAGACCAGATTAATGTCCATCACTTGGAAGGTGACTTCGAATATTTATGGTCCAATTAGGATAGGAAGATCGACTTCTCCTATCACAGTTCTCCTGGATCCGTCAAATGCTTTGACTATGAGAGAAGTTTGTCGGATCAACACTCAACGTAATGCCTAAAAGGACTTTGGCCAAGCTAGATTATCAAGAATTCTTCTTCATCGTTCTTGAGACTTTCTTTTCCTCTAACTAAAGGTTCTTTGGCGGCGACTGCCTCGGGTACGGGCTTCTGAGGAACCGGAGTTTTTTGAACAGAAGTTGCTGGTGGAGGAGCCACATTATACGTTCGAGGTTGGTAGATGCGACCACTCCGGGTCATTTTGCTTCCACCAGCAATGTTAGCCACACTTGCTGGTTTCTTTTCTTTGAAAATCCCCTCGCACCATGAATAGTCTTGTTTTGGTGTCACGGCTCTTGGGTGAGGCTTAAATCCTCCCCTCGGTTCAAACCTGGTATGTCCCCTCCCGAATTTTGGGGGTGCATCGTCGCAGAATACTGGCCGGACATTCTTGTAGTTTTTGTTACTGTTATCATCTCTGAATACGGCTCTTTTGTTAGGCTCTCCTGGTATGTTAAACATAGGTTCGATGACCACCACATCTTCTTCCTTTTTCCGGTGAGTGATTTCTATCATTCCTTGTTCAATCATGGCCGAATGTCTTTTTTCACAGCGTCACAACCCTCAGGATTCAGCATACATTCTTTGCAATCTTCGTGAGATGTCTTGAGCGACCATGCCTGAGCAAGGCGTTTGTGTAGTTCTGCTAATGGCACTTTGATCTCACCAACAATAGTAACTTTCTTGTCTTCTGATCCCTCCCCTTCTTCAGTAATGGCGTTGACTCCACCATGATTTGGCAGAGGGTTGCTCTTTACGTTGGGGTGATTATCTTCGAAGGATAGAATTCTTTTTTCAATTAGTTCACGAACTAGATGCTGGAGGGCGAAGCAACCTTCGAGATCGTGGCCTGGAGCATTCTCGTGAAATGGGCAACGAGCATTTGCGTTGTAATAGAACGGGAGTGGATTAGGTGGAGCACCTAATTTTCTTGTTTTAACCAGCCCTCTTTCTATTAGCATGGGAAACAGGTCGGTGTAACTCATTGGAATAGGTTGTATCTTTGGCCTATTTGCTTGATAATTTGCCCTCGGAGCCCTGTTCTGAGGTTGTTGACTCTGCGGCTGCTGGTATTGTTGCTGATTATTGGAGTGATAATGTTGCTGATTACCAGGCTGATACTGGTGCTGATTGCTGGATGCCCCAGGTTGGGGACCATGCTGTGATGAAGGTTGAAAAACCGGGGTCACTGCTGCCACATATGATGGTTGGTACTGTTGGTGATGGCTTCGGGAGTTTTGTGTTTTCTTCCCATATGTAATTGAACTCACCTTTCCCTCTTTCTTTTTGTGGAAATTGTCGGCTGGCTTCTTCGTCGTGCTGGCGCTTGAGGTAATATTTGGAGTGGTCACTTTTCCACTCTTTAAAGCTGCTTCCACCTTGACCCCCACTGCCACAATATCAGAGAAATTCGTTGTAACACTGTTGATCAAACGTTCATAGAATTCTGGTCGAACTGTATCCACAAACCAGACTGCCAACTCCTTCTCAGTAAGGGGAGGCTCTACTTGTGCTGCAGTTCTGCGCCATCTTTGCGCATACTCCTTAAAGGTTTCAGTATTTTTCTGCGTCATGTTGAGAAGCTGACGGCGGTCGGGAGCTAAGTCCATTTTGTACTTGTACTGTTGAATAAAAGCATCTGAAAGATCTTGGAAACTGTGGATTTTCGCTTGATCTAAATCGAGATACCACTTAGCCGAAGCCCCTTTAAGACTATCTTGGAAACAGTGTACTAGTAGTTTATCATTTTCAATATGCGGAGCCATCCGCCTACAGTACATGATTAAGTGCACTTTAGGACAAGTGGTCCCCTCATATTTATCGAAGATTGGCATTTTAAATTTCTGAGGAAATACCAATCCAGATACCAGACATAGATCCTTGGCATCAGATCTAAAGACATGATTTCCTTCAATGGCCCTCATCCTTTTGGCCATGATGTCCATCTCCACTCTTAATTTTTCGTGTTTTTCGTCCTCAGCTTCAGATCCATCGGGTATATCAAAGATTGGCTGTTGATTGGAGAAAACTGGTCGTACTGTGGTAGGCCCACCTGCTTGAGTGAAAATAGGGTTTCTGATTGTTGAGTCGAATAGGGGATTGAGACTCGAAGACTTCATATTGTTGAAGGGTGGCACAAAATCCCGGGTCATGTCGTAGGGAAACTCTGCTGAAGCAACAGGAGCTACTGTAACATTGGCCGCTGTTGTGGAAACTTCGGAGATCACTGTAGGTTGTGTGTCCATCTTTGCTTTGATTATGTTGAGGACTTCCATGATCTGGCTGACGTCCCCTTTGATCCCTTCGATGTCATTATCCATTTGATCAAACCTCTGGTCGTTATCTGCCATCTTCTTTTGAGCTTGGGACCGTGTGTTGTATCTGTGAGTACTCAGCGTGACCCCTTCTCTCTTTCTCTGAACAAGAACAAAGGATGAGCTGCGGAACCCAAATACAGGACCGATGCAGGATGAAATGTGAATGCAAATGCAAATATGGATGCATAAACCATTCAAGGAAACCTATTTTTTTGTTTACAAACAAAAAGTTAGAACAACATGTAACGACATGCTTAAAAAGCGTTTTTCATTTGATAGTTGGAAATCTATTACAATAGGGTGGCCCTTGCTAAAAAGCAAGACCTTTCTTACAAGAAAATGAAAGTAAATGCAACAATAGGATTTCAATCTTTTTTAGGGAAAGCAGGGAAATGGTGAAACAAAGATCAATCTAACAAGATGATCCTTCTCCTTCTTGGACTTTGACGTGAACTTGGTCCTGGCGGATAATCTCCCACAGGTCTTCGTTCTCTCTTTGCACTTTGATCAAAGCATATTTTAGCTCCTCCCTAGTTGCGGGGACCTCGGGCTCCATGGTTATCTCATGGTCATGAGTGTAGAACATGTTTAAGGCAATTTCTTTTGACCATAGCAGGTACCCCCTGGTGGTTAAACAGCTTGCATTCTCCATTGGGGTTAGGCCCAAGAGGTGTGGATCTCTTTGAGCATATTGAGCATTAGCTTCTAGTTCTTGGTTGCGACCCGTCTCACAGAAGCAAGGCCTCAACAGTTCTGGTTCGGGCTCTGGTCCAGTAGGGTACCCATGTTGACACCGGGCGAGAACAGGATTATAGGTGATCACCCCTTCTATCCCAATGAGAGGCACATTGGGGAAATCTCTGTAACTAGTAATCTTGACTTGGTCACCGATGTTAGTGTCATACCATGTGATGTCATGGTGTCTGAGAGTGACGAGTTTAGAAACCCATGAGCTTTTGGTAGGAAGCCTCCAAAGGATATGAGTCCTTGGCAGATGAGAAGTAAACCATCGGTCGAGTAGTGCAAGACAACATGAGAGTTGCCCACAATCATACAAGATGAAACGGTGTATGACCATATAAGTGTCAGCCAGTATCGTGTTGACCATATTTTTGATGATGAAGAGGTGGATTGCCTCTTCGTTGATGAAATCGTAACTGCTTGGAAAAAGATATAGCCCATATATCAGTAATGCCAGGATCGCCTCAAAAATGCCCAGGTTTCTGCTTTCATAATGGTACTCAGCCATCTCCATTAGAGGTCTGCCATCCATTCCGTACCACCCTCCTTTCGCTCTCATCGGTGGTAAGTCTTTCAGCTTGATATGTAAGGCTTTAGCTAAGTCCCTCTTCTTTGGTTTTCCATAAGGGAGCGTAAAAGTCCATGGAATCTTTAAGTAAGCAGTATACTCCTCGAGGGTCGGGATTAACTGAAAGTCTGGAAATACAAAGCAGTGGTAGGTTGTATCATAGAATTCAACCAGAGCTTGTAGCATGGGCTCGTTAATCGGAGCACTTATCAACGACAATAGGTCCCCATATTTGACTATGAAAGCAGCGGGATTTCGGACAAGTCTTGTTAACATCCTTAGACGGCCCAACCTCAGATCTGGAACCCGAAGCATGTCTCTTCTTACCATGTTGTTGTCTGCAAAAATAAAAAATGAATTTCCTTGAATGGTTAGAAAAAGTGCAAATGCAAATGCAAATGGTGTCATGGAACTCAGATATTTACGAACGTCAGAAGTCGCCATTTCATTGATTAACAAAACGGATTACAAAACATTGTTTCCCCTTACAAGAGTTTTAAATAACAACTAATTGAATCCTATCAAGGTTCTCCTAGCAGCCTTAGGTTGAGCTTCTCGATCTTTCTTTCCATCTGAGTCTTCTCAAAGATGAGTCTGTCCACAATTATCTTCCATGGATTAGACTGAGGCTCATAAGGTTCTTCTAGTGCTTTCCTCTTCTTACAAGAGAGGATTTCTTCATCTTTCAACTGGAGTTGTCTCTGGAGCTTCGCATTTTCTTCGATGACTATTTGATACTTGTGCTTCCAAGCTTCTTCAGTTTGCTGTGCTTTGACCAAAGCAATCTTCAAATTTTATTCTTCAGACATGAAGACTAAAGGGTGTTCTTCCTTCAAAGCCATAGGCTCTTGCTTAGGATACGACATCCTTAGTATGATGGCTCTTTTTTGAACCCATTGAAGGTAAGGTTCCAAAGTGACACAGTTGAGTCTTCCAAGATCCTTCTTCCCTTTCTTGTGTAGATGCTTCCAAGCCTCTAGAATCTTCCCTTTTAGTCCTTGACTATCTTCCCCTTCTTTGAAGAAAATACTTTCCACTTGAACACTATTGGGTTTGTCTTTTAACGGGTATCCCAATTGTCGGCGGGCGAGTATTGGATTGTAGTTGATTCCTCCATTAATGCTGAGAAGAGGTACATTGCCGAAATCCCCACAATTATCAATTATCATTGTCCCATCATAGTCACGACTATACCAATCAATATCGGAGTGGGTAAGAGCCATGATCTTTTGTGACCACCATCCTTTCTTTGAATCCCAAAAAGCATTAGCCTTGGGCAAGTGTGAAGTGAACCATTTGTATAACAAAGGAGCGTAACATGTGATCATTCCTCCATTGTGAAAATTCCTCAGATGAACAGAATGGTATGCGTCTGCCAACAAGGTAGGCACAGGATTCTTCTTCAAGAAAATTTTAATGGCATTGAGGTCCACAAAATTCTCAAAGCTCGGAAACAAGAAGATACCTTAGACGAGTAAGGCAAGGATAGCTTCGAACGCATCCATGCTTAAATGATCTGCATAATACTGAGCTTTCTCAACCAAGAATTCTGCTTTTAACCCAAAGACTCCTCCTTTTGTAATCAGATTCTTTTTTACATCAACCACTCCCAAACGTGTAGCTTTGGCAATATCTTGCTCTTTAGGGTCCTTCTCCACAATTGGAAAAGGAGAATCTTCAAGAATGGGCAATTCAATCAACTGAGAATACTCTTCTAGTGTGGGCACTAGCTGATAATCAGGGAATGTGAAACAGTGGTAGAGCGGATCATAAAACTGGAGAGAGTAGAAAGAAGTCCACTATCCATCTTTATCTTCAAGAGTAGCAACAACTTCCCATACCGGCTTTGAAATCCCTCTGGATCTGTCACTAAGGTGCTCAACCTTTTCAAGTCATCTAAGTTAAAACCCTTGTAAGTGTACTTCAAAGTTTTCTTTCTTTCACTGTTCATGACGACCTCTGATGTTTACAAACAGCAATGTCTGAGTTCCATGAAACCATATGATGATATGATGATATGAATGCAACATGCAGAAACACAAGCAAATGCATATGCACACAACAAAACTTAGGGTTAAGGACAAGCATGAGTCCAAGGGTCTACCCATCCCCAAAGATTTGTACTATGGATTGATTGTACCTGCCGAACGGGTTCTACAAAGTTCCCAGAGTCATCAACCCATCTTTCAGATATTATCAACTTCCCAAATTACTTGGTAATCGATAATATTCTCAAGAGAATCTCTTCTGAGTGTAGTATCGCGTATCAACTATTTCGGAAATACTTCCTTATAGTCATCGCACTACGTCCTAATAAGGCCAAAGTGGGGTAAAGTATATTCTAAAAGTCCACAGTATCATGGGCTCCTTCGTCGAAAGTAGCATTGTTTTCACGAATACTCGATCAACAATACTAAAGCTTTCAAGAGGGCCTACACTGAGCGGTGGTTTCTCAAGTTAGCTTGGTCGGGAATCAACTCCCTATAAGCCTTCTTGAATATACCACCATCCTATCATAAGTGCACTCAAGTCCGGGTATAGGACCGTCTCACTACTCAAAGTACCCAATACCCAACAATCAAACAAATATATTGACAAATATACATGTTAAGCAAATATTTACAAATATAGCATGCAATTAAACAAAATAGGCTAAACCCTCAAGTTTAGTAATCTATCCCCAGTGAAGTCGCCATTTCTGTTACGGTGAGAATCGTGATACCAAGCTATTGATTAACTTGAATCTTTAATTCTTAGATTACAACCAGACTTTAATTTATCCAAAGGAAAGGTCTAAAGAAAGAAAAACCCTTTTCGCGATGTAACAACAACGCTAAGAGAATCGAGGATCGGGGGTTGGTTATGCATAGGGTAGGTATTTCACATCCTAAACATCTGTAGTACTCTACAGGAACCTTTTGTTTATTGCATGCTAAGTTTGTAAATGTTTGCTAAGGTTTGAGTTGAGGTAAAGGGTGAAGGTTAAAACCTAAAGATAGTTTCTAAGTTTTCTCACAAAGACATCGCGTCCTCTGCCTACGTATCCTAATTAGGATAGAATCAGAGCAATCGTAGTTCTCCTCACTAGGGTTTAAGAACACTTGATTATGATCAAGGTTCAAAGGGGGGAACAAATATTACAATGCTTGTGTAGAGTTTAACAAAACTCTCTAGATCTATATTTAACACTCAAGAGGGGAGTAAGTAATCATATCCATGATTCTTATATAGAGTTTACAAACTCTATCCTAGGGTTCTAGTTGAAGAACACTCCTAGTATAGGTGGGTCTTCTAGACTTAAGGCAAAGTCTACCGGCTTCTAAACTAAGGTTAAAGATGACTTAACAAAGTCGAGGAGGGATGAATGAGCTTTCCATGACACAAGGGTGTTGCACCCTAAAAATTTGCCCAACCTTATTCACTTGGTTTATGTTTCAATTGCATTAGCATTTGCATATATGGCCATGTACATAGGTTACTCATCTGCATAGCATAAGCATAGCAAGTCAGCTAACAGGGGACCAATCATTATTCTCATCTCTAGAGGCCTATCAAGAGGTTATTATCCTGATTCAACCTCATTCAAGTCATCAGAAAAGAATTTGGAAGCTATCAAGTCAATGGAGCAAGCAGTTCATCTATCTCCTAACTGAGGGTGTCTGAGGATCAACAAAGAAATGGTGAGCTGTGGGCTGAGCATGGGGAGTATCTAGACATCTTGGAGGACTTATAAAGTCATTTGGAGAAGGAGACAAGTCATTGGTGAAGTCACAAGAATTACAGTTGAAGACAGTCAACTAGGGTTTCATCTGGGTCAACCCTGGGTCAACTCTAGGTCAATTGACTGATTGAAAGGCATTAAGGGCTATTGGAGAGATGTGGGGTTCATCATTTGACATGAAGAATAAGGATATGTTGTTATGCTAAGAAGAATTCAAGAGAAATCAAGGAGAAGAGGAGTTTCTAAATTAGGGTTTCTGTGTAAAATTCCCTAGTTTAGGACAAACTTCCAAGCAAGATAAGTCAAAATGAAAGCTTAAAATGGATCCTTGGCCAACATGAAACTTGTAGAGGATCTCAAAACCTTTAATTTGAGCGGTGGAAGACATCAAGGAGATTTATAGAACTCAAGTTATGGTCCTTGCAAGTTACAGGTCATCTGAGGTATCTGAAGTTTTGTCTGTGAAAGTGACTTGACTTCCAAGCAATTTTTACCCCTCAAGGAGATTTCAAATGAATTTCTGGTCAACATAAGAATTGTTCCTCATTGTCTTAGATTTCTATAATGGTATGGTATGCCTTCATATGATTTGTGGAACTCTACTTATGGTCTTGGCAAGCAAAGGGTATTTTGGTCATCTGGTGATTACAGGTCATTCTTAGCCTATACCTAAAACTCATACAAGGGAGCTTCAAATGAAAAACTTCCCAACATCAAAGTTGCTCAAAATGCCATTTTAATTCAAGAAAAGAAGTCATGAAAGTTTGGAAATGCATGGAACAAGACTTGATAAAAGTTGGTGAAAAATGACTTAAAAAAGGCATATAACTTGAAAAAGTTCAAGTTGGAAAATGGTTTGAGAGATCTACAAGTCCAATATGGGTCATCCAATATACCAAATTGATTCCCAACATCATTTTAACGACATTGGTTCAGCCACTTTTTTGAGTTAGGATTTAAAAATTGGACTTGCTTTGTATTTTTGTTACTTGCATAATAAGGCAAGTATAGAAAACTTGGCACAAGATGAATTTTCAAGGCAAGGAGCTTACATACACTTCCCATATCTCATGTAAGGAGATTTTGACATAAGTTTGGAAAGGTGCAAGCATGAGATAAGAGATATTCAAAGTATCATGGCATGAGAAGTTCATGAAATTTCCACAACTTTCTAGAATCCTCCAAGATTATTCTAGAAACCTCTAAGTTTGTTAATCATCATCTATATATTGGATTGAGATCATTAAGAGTAAAGGTTGGTGATAGTTGATGTTGAATCCATTTGCAAATCATATTGAATTTTTTCCATCATTTTTCCATTTTTTCCCACACTTTCACATGTTTGAATTTCCATTTTTTTCAATCCTTTTTCTCTCCATTTTTTGATCCTTTCTCATGACCAATTAATTCAATATACTACATAGGATTTTTCCATCAACTTTTGAGAAGATTTTAGTGCAATTCCATGGTTGTATCAACATGAAAAAGTGAGCTCCTAGTGCAAAAGTGATTTTCATTTCCTCACCAATTCAAGCATTTTCTTTGATCCTAATACCTCTACCAAGAATTATTGAAGGTTTCTACACTTTTTTCCAAAGAAATTCGTGCTCCATTAAAGCTCCATAATTCATTTTTCCAAGGTATAAAGAATTCGACATAACTCATGATTTATGAGTCTTTCTTGCATTATTGTTGTTGCATCACATTGCTCTCATCTCCTACATGGATTCTAGTACAAAAAAGATGGTTTTTATGACAATTTTTGGTTCTTGAGTTTTTCTTGAGGTGCCACATTTTGGGAGTTAGAGAGAGTTTTAAGAAAATCTAAGACCATATTTGGATTCCTTGATTTTTTTCCTTCAAGTTTGACCAAAATTTTGTGCGAAACGGATAATTATTGATGGAGTTATGGTGCTTCAAAGTAGCAAAAAACTCATGTTCATGGGGCTGCGGGTTACTATTCACAAAATTGAAAATTTTGATTTGGAGAAGAAGGTGTTAACACCGTCGGATGCATTTCCAAGTCAAGGTTTCTTCCATTCATCCAACGCCTCTCACTGCGCCACGCAATCGGCCACATAAGCCTCATGCCACTTTTATTTATTCATGATATTTCCTCTTATTTCCTCATATTGCAATGTTTCTTTTATTTTTCTGTTTTATATGCTGACTTCAAATAATAATAAAAAATAGGAAAATTAGTCTTTTTGATCCCCATTTTTTTGTGCTGAATCTTTAAGATGTCTAGGATTTAATAAAACTGGAATTATAATTTTACCATTTTTGACATTTTCTTTGGATATTTTACATTTGGGTCGTCATAAAAAGGCCAATGCTGGTGCTATCATTTTGTTGAATTTATTTAACCTATCAAAATACAATTTAAATGTCAATCCTTTTGCAGGGATCTCATACACACGTTGAGGTATTGTGATATATTTTTGTGGGAATTTTATTGTACCATTTTAATTGGTTTTGGATGCTTTCTTTAACATGCTCCACTTTAATCTTTCCTTTGGTATATATGAGATATCTTGCAATGTTTTCATCTTGTTTGACCATTTATCTTTGGATATTTTTGTGGTATCTCTCACCCCTGGTTTGTGGCTTGATGTAGGGCATTGGAGATTTTTATTTGAGTTTTTTAGCACCTTTTGCTATTTTTCTCATATTTTGTGTTCGAACTTGTAATTTGGACTTCCGAACGGACTTTATTTTTGTTAAGGCTCCAACGGCCGATTTGTGTTTGCGTGGTGAATGCCGTGGTTTATATTTCTTATTATAGATAGGCTATAGGTATTTGAAGACCCCTTAGGTGGCTGTTATTTGTATGTGTAGCTTGCCCGATTATCGACTTGTTTGCATGATAGCACGTTGCGATTCCAAATAGTGGATTACGCGTTTCATTCGGAGTTTTCACTCGATTCTTTGCATATGATCACTTGATATTTTCTTATTCCATCCATGAATGGGCTTGAGGTTGAGATGAACCTTCCTCCCTCCTTTGCATTGCATTTACCATTGCTATATTCATGTTCACTTGTATGCGGTTGTTACTTGTATTTCCGTTTCTTCCTTTCGTTTCCTTTCCCGTAGGACTTCCATTCTTCCTTGTTCAAGGGAGGATGTGATAGACATTAGGAGTTAACTCATGCATGATAACATTAGGGTAGATTTTATTCCCTTTTAACCCTAGGATTTATAGAGTGTCATCTCTTCTTCCTTCAAAACAACAGAAAAACATTAATAAAGGTTATAACAGAGATTAATTCATTTCTTCCGTCAAAAGATTTGAACAGACATCAACCTTTTGCAATAAGAAAACCCTTGTTTAAAGGTGAGATTTTTCATAAAAAACAACAGACAGACTTGTGTCGTACGTGGCCCGAACTACGTTTGCTCTGATCTTTCATGCTGTATGAAAGTACGTAGGCATAGGATGCGATATCCTAGCGAGCAACCTTCCCCTCCTTTCCCGTAGGTAGGCGAACTACGTTGACTCTGATTTCTCGTTCCAGGCGGGAATACGTAGGCATAAAGTGCGACACTTTGCCGAGTCATTTTATTTTCATTTTATTTTCTTGTTAACCCTTGACCTATAGTTTAGATAGAATAACAATCCATACCCGAAAACAAGCGTGGATCCCGTCGAGTACGACGGACGTGAGGGGTGTTAATACCTTCCCCTTGCGTAACCGACTCCCGAATCCAGGTTTTGGTTGCGACGACCATACCTTTCCCATGTTGTGCGAGGTTTACTCTGAGCATTTCCTTTCCCTCCTGTGGGATAAATAACGCACGGTGGCGACTCTTCTGTTCAGCCGGCGCCGATTTTCGCAGTAGCGACAGCTGGCGACTCTGCTGGGGATCCAACGTCCCCTGGCTGCTAGGGACTGCGATAGTTCTTATGCATTTGGGATCCAACGTCCCTTAAGAGAGTCAATCCTAACGCTTGTTTTCCCGTCGAGGATTTTGTATGGATTTATATTTCTGACCTTTATTTTCAGCTTTGTATATATGGATTATTATTGTTGTATCTTGGGGTGTGACGGGTGTTCTGATATTGAGTGAGAAGTCGGACCTGGGCTTGAGTGCACCTAGAATTAGAGTAGAGATTAGTTGGCGCCCGCTTGCTTTGCTTGCTTTGGTGTCCCGCGAAATCTACACTCAGACGAGGTTCCTCTGGTTGGCCTCCTGCCCCTTCCTTTGGTTGGAGTGGGTTGCTGGTTAGTTGAATTGTCGACTCTGGGAACCGATCATTTGGAAGTTGGCTAAGTGAGGCCTCTTCAGGATTTGATGATGCCACTCCTTCTGGGAATCGTATCATCAACTCTGAAAGTCTGTGACGCCGACGACCGCATAGGATGCCATACCTTTGTCAGTTACTAGGACATCCACCTGTGAGAGGGTTTGGGGTTATGCAGGTAACTAGACCTTCAGATACCGGTTATTTCTTGATCAGAGATCCTGGGTATTTATGGAGGGTTATGAGGTCTGTCAGAGACCAGTTGGAGATGTGATTTGAGGTCTGCCAGAGACCAGTTGGAGTTATGGTTTGAGATCTGTCAGATACCATTATTGGAGCTTGATTTTAGGTCTATCTGAGACCAGGGTTTGAGGACTTCTAGAGAATCTATCTGAGACTTCTTGATATGGTCCAGACTATTCAGCTACGGCAGTTGGCCCCGTTGCATGTTACTTGCATTGCATTCTGTTTGCATACTCATCATCATTGCATCCCACTAACGTGTGTCTGTGCTGCAGGTGCATTTGCATTTCCCTAGTTCTAGTGTCTGGATTCCTGAGTGATTGGTCATGGCCAGCTTAAGAAGGACAGTTGCTTACAAATTGCCTACTCCTGATGTTGTTCCCCTGCTTGGGTTGATCTCTCTGGCTTATGAGGAGGTTCGTAGGAGCTTCAGAATGAGCTATGGAAGACTATTGAGATTGGTGCACAAACCCACGGAGACAGAGCTAGATAGGCTGTATGCTTTGATGCAATTCTATGATCCCGCATTGAGATGTTTTACGTTCGCTGATTTCATTATAGGGCCTACCATTGAGGAGTATGTGGAGTTTACTGAGTTACCCGTGCAGAACCAGGTTCCATTCATTCATTCGGGAATTAAGCCCAAGCCGGAAGACTTGGCAAAAGCCTTGCATGTGGCTGCTTCTGAACTGTTGACTACTGTTTCCCGTGGAGTTCCAGGCTTCTCACTCCAGTTCTTGATCGGTAAAGCTCAAGAGTACGCTAAGAGCGGATGTTGGATTGCCTTCAATGCTGTGTTGGCTCTGTGCATTTACGGCATAATATTGTTTCCCAATGTACCGGATTTTGTGGACTTCGATGCCTTCTACTTGTTTGCCGCTGGTAATCCCGTACCGACCATGCTCGGAGATTTCTACCACTCACTGCATTACAAGAATGAGAAGGGAAGAGGAAAGAATGTTCATTTCTGTGTACCATTGCTAGATATGTGGTTTAAAAGCCACCTTCCCCTGAAGGGATCTTTTGTGAAGAGTGCAACCACAACTAGCTGGTCAGAGCGCCTGATGAGGCTATCTTCTGAAGACGTTGAGTGGTTTGATCGAGACCTGCTAGGATCTGAGCTTATATTCAGTTGTTCTGGGTACCCTAATGTTCCGTTGATAGGGAGGAAAGGGTGTATCAACTACAACCCTTCTCTGTTCGTCCGTCAGTTCGGATATGCGTTGAAGAACCCACCAAAGGAGGAGGAAGTACAAGAATCTCTGTACTTCACCGGAGACGTGAAGGGGGAGTTACTAGCCAAGCTGCAGTATGCCTGGACGCGTATTAACCGCAGAGGGAAGCCATTGTTAGGAAAGAATGACTGTCAGGCCTATGCACCATACAGAGTTTGGGTCCAGGAGAGAGCAAGTCAGTTGCGGATGCCATTCCCAGATGTACCAATCCTTGTTCCTATTCCGGTAGCAGAGCCAACCACTGTTTCTCGGGAAGCCTACGAGCAAGTTGTGAAAGAAAAAGAAGCCTTGATGAAGATCAATGAAGGGTTAGAGCAAGAGTTAGCCCAGGTACGCAGTGAGAAAAACAAGGTCGTGTATGCTTTCCAACAGCAGATTGAGCTAATGAACAGATTAAGGGATGAGTTGACTGAGGAGAGGAAGAAGCGCGAACGTCTGGGGCAAGAGTTCAGAAGCTCCCATGACATGCTTGAATCCAAGAAGAAAGCGCTTGACATCGCTCACCGAGAGATCTCTTCTTGCAATAAGACTTGGAATGCTACGCTCACCAACAATAAGAAGAGGGAAGATAAGTTGAAGCAGCAAATTTCCGACCTCGAAGAGCAGTTGAAGTCCAGCATCAAGAAGTGTGAAGAAGAAGTGATGACCCGGTACAGTCTCCAGAACGCACTGAACAAGGCCATCAAAGGCAGAGATGAAGCCGTGTCTCAGAAGCGTAAACTAGAGGATCGCTTCGGAGATGGGGCATGGGAAGAAACTGCTGAAGACGTGCGCCGTGTTCTTAAGAAGAGAAACCAACTTGTTGAAGGGCTGCTTGATCGACCAAGTCATCCGGAGACCAAGAAATTGCTAGAAGAGTACCAGACTTCTGGGAGGATTTGATCACTTCATGTAGTAGCTTGTATGCTTTATTTGCATAGTGCTGACCATCACCAGGATTGTTGGTTGAGGTTATGCCTTCTTATTGTACTCAGTGATATTGTATTCTTGGCCTATTAGTTTTCTCAGCAATATATGAGGCTTTCTATGACTCAGCTCCGATCTTTGTATTGCTAGCACTGTCACTGCACCGGCACCTCCACACTAGAATCGGGGAATGAATTTCCCTAATGCACAGACACACACATTGCATTGCATTCATATTCATATTGCATTACAGGTAATTATTAAACTGTAGCTCATCTCCTGTATCTCTCAGGTCCCCCAGGATTATCGACTGAAGAATTCCCTAGCAGTCAACCAGAAGCAGCAGCAAGGAAGTCATGAGTCAGGATCCGACTGAGATGCAAGAGGTGCACGACAACATAATGCGGCTCATACAGGTAATGGAAGCCATGGCCGAGAGTCAGAAACAGTTGCAGAACATGGTGCAGCCTCTGATTGCGTGGGCTGATGATAGGGCTGCCGACTTTGCTCAGCTAGAGAATCAAGGTTTTCTCCCAGGCCGCATACGCCAACTTGTGGGGGTAGCCATCAAACAGGTTCAAGCAGAATTAACGGATGTTCGAGGCCAGCTGGGGCAGTTCACGAAAGATATGCAAGAGTTGTGCTCGAATCAAGAGACGCTAGAAGAAGAGAACTGCCGACTGAAGGCACAGATAGGGTTGATGGCTGAAGTATTAAGGAACGTACTCAGGAGAGAAGGAGGGCAAATGTTGGAAGATGCGGCTGGCTTATCTGTTCCTCAGGGGTCTGAAGAACCATTACCCACGCAGGATAGGCTTAAGAGACCCTCTCCACGGTTCGAAGCTCAGGAGTCTCCTCGTCAGCAGTCGCAATTGATTTTGCAGGATAACTCAAGGAGGTGGGCTAAGAGAATGAGGTTTTCTAACAGAGTATTTGATGAGATCCCTGTGGATTATGATCAGCTGGTGCAACTCTTGTTCCAACTTCAACTGGTTGAGCCCCGCATTTTGGTTCCACTGACAGGGCAGCCGCCACCAGACTATGACCTGAACGCCCATTGTGCCTTCCACTCAGGAGCACCGGGGCATAGCATTGCAAACTGCAAAGCTTTTAAGCATAAGATTCAAGATTTGCTGGATGAGAAAATAATTGAGTTTGTACTGGGGGGCATAAAAGTTGCAGGGACTGATATTCCCATTTCTCCGCCAGAGGTTGCAGATGAATCGAGGTATATCCCAGAGCCACTGGAAGCTAAGTCTCCATGTCCACAACAGTTGCCAATGCCAGGGTTGAACTTAAGGATGATAACGCGTGAGCCTAAGGAAACGTCCGAGCAAAGCCAGCAGCCTACAAGACGCCAGTATACGACTCAACAAATAATTCGGGAAAAAAAAGCCAAGGAGGGTGTTTGAGAAGCCTCCCTCAACGTACGCAGATTTGTTACAGACACTACTAAGATTGAACTTGGTGGAGAAAAGAACTCTGGTGCCAATAACCGGCACTCTGCCGGATGGCTATGATGCGAGCAGGCACTGTGAATTCCACTCTGGGGCTCCCGGACATGATATTGAAGGTTGCCACGCGTTCAAGCATAACGTCCAAGATTTAATCGACAGCAGGGTCATTAACTTCTCCGATAGGGTCCCCAAGGTGGTGCAAAGCCATAGACAAGCAAAAGCCGGGGTGATGAAAAGGTTTCCCAGATTTGATCGGGCCGGTGAAAGAAGATCGAGACAGCAGTAGACTACCCCTGATGATAGCTTCTGAGAATGGTTGACTCGCCAATAAGTCAAAGTGTAGGAAGTCCAGTTCTGAGACACCGACATTTTTCATGTTATCTTGTTCATGTCCGCGCATTCGTAGTTTCTTTTCTGTGTAATTGCAAATTTCGCTCTTAAAACTTGTTGTTTTTCAATTGATATTAATAAACGAAATGAATATGCATGTTTTGAATTAATCCAGTCGTGTTCACTCTTTGTTTTGCTTTAATGCTTAATGCTTGTTTTAGCAGGAATCTGGGGAGGATGACGAAAACAGATGACGAATAATATTCCGATCGTATGCTTTTGAATAAAAAACTTGTTGATGAAATACAGGCATTGTTTCAATCCATAAACACTGGAGATATAAGGAAGGTAATCCCTTGATAACCCCTTTCGAGCCAGTAGTAGGAGGTTCTTTTCGAAAATGAAAAAACCCCAAATCTTAACCCGGGGCAGGGTAGGTGTCAGTTAGTTTGACCAAGCGTTCGAATCGTGGAAAGAGTGTCCGGTTGAGGATAAATCACACTTGTATAAGTCGTGCCTAAAGAACCGCAATGGTTAAACCTTGCCGACAAAGAGTGAAACAGTCACATTACTCCACAAGAAGTCAGACAAACCAGTGTCACACGACTTGTTCAAAAAAAAAGAGAACGAAAAGTGAAAAGAATCAAGAGCCCGCTAAGTCAAAACTTGAAAACAAATGACTTAGGCAAAAACAGGGGCATCCCGCTGGACTGGAAAATCAAAAGAATCTCAAAAGATACTCAGTCCAGGCAAAAGTTAGGGAACGAAAAAAAAACGAAAGACGAAAAGGATTGTCAAAGAAAAGAACAAATCCTCGAAAAGGACAAAAGTCGTGTGATTCTAGGCACCCAAAGACGAAAAGCAAATGACCGTCACTCAAAAAAGAAAAAACGCGTGGTATCCTGAACCATCACTCCTATCATTCCACCTCTAATAGGTGAACGCTGAAGTCAGATTAGCTGAACATAGGATTGGAGAACATCACGAAGAATAGGTGGGTTGAAATAAATTTTGAGCCTATATCTTTCCTTGTTAACCGTGAACCTGACCACGTTACAACCCACAAAAGTCCTAATTGAAACAGGTTTTGTCCGAGGGCATATGTCAGTAAAGATCTCGTCGATTCTGACTCCTAAAAGGGTTCCTCTTACCAGCTTTCATATTGACATTTTGATAATTGATTCATTACATGTCACAAAATTTTTTAGTGAACAGACTTGGATTTTGAAACTGTCATATGCATTGTGTTTAATATATCTTTTATGCAGAACAACTTGTGTTACTTGCGAGTAAGCGCATGCCGACAGGAAAGATTCCTACAGTGGAAGGTATGATCAGGATAAAATGCAGAATGCCCAAATATTTCGTGAACTGGGGCAAGCTATACTGATTAATTCAGGTAGAGTCAGTCATCCTAGAATCAGTAGATCCGGGGCAGTCAGGTCAAGATTTGGCAAATCTCTCATAGCTATGGGCAGTGCTCCACGACACAGTCGATCAGAGACAAAAGATTGTTGCGAGACCGGGGCATGTCACCCTAGAAGCACGAAAGTTATGTTCTTGAAACACCCCTTCGAGGTCCGAAATGTAGAAGCCGTCCATGTCTGGTCGTCAAGATACAAAGACTGTAGGGTCCATTCCAAAACTGTTGCAGATTCAGGGGCAAGCTGGGCATGTTAGTATCCCCGAAGCGGAGTTCTCTCCTTTCAGCAAGTGTTCTTTCCCCCCAGTAGAACTCGAAGATTAAGACTCTCCCCAGCAGAGTTGGTTGTGGGTCCTGGCATTTATTTTGTCAGGGATACTGTGTAATATCAGTTCACTCTCCAGCAGAAATCCAATCGTACTGTGCACATCTGCTATTCCCCAGCAGAGTTATATTCCCCAGCAGGATGCTACTTCAACAAGGTGTTTGGTTTAAGTTCCTAATTTCCCAGCTGAGTCGACTTCACTCTTACAGCATTTATTTTGCTGGAATAATTCTGTAGCACCTGGCTATCCCTAGCGAAGTTGGCATTATCTTCAGCATTTATTTTGCTGAAGCGGTTCCTGTATCCCAGCAGGTGGGGAGAGCACTTGCTCAAATGAACTACCAAACACTCAAGATCTCGGCATGAGATATTCAATGATAATGTCAGTTTCGGCAGTATTCCCCACAGAGTTACCAGGATAAGTCTCTCTTTATTCCCAAGCAGAGTTATTTGTCATCAAAAGGTTTCATGAACCAGAATTTCAGAAGTGGCCTCCGGGCATCAGAACAGGCATCCGGTAGTTTGGTTTCCAGATATCCCCAGTAGAGTCCACCTCAAAGTCGCTGTCACGTCAGTGCTAAGAAGTTTGTGGGTCGGGACCAATGAAGAAGTGAGTCCTGACGTGGACAAGTTGTATTTCCCCAGCGGGTCGAAGATGCCTGAGTCCTGACGTGGACAAATCAAGACGAAACATGGGTCCTGACATGGAACGAAGTTGTTTCCTTACGTGGAAAGATTGAGTCCTTACATGGACATATCAAGCCAGAGTCCTTACATGGACAGATTGATAACGTATTCATTACGTGGAAAAAGATCATATTCCTTACGTGGAAAGATTGGAGTCCTTACGTGGACAAATTAAGATTGTGTTCCTAACTGTTGCACCCTAAAATTTGCCCAACCTTATTCACTTGGTTTATGTTTCAATATCATTAGCATTTGCATATAGAGTCATGTGCATAGTCTAATCATCTGCATAGCATAAGCATAGCAAGTCATACAACAAGGGGACCAATCATTATTCTCATCTCTAGAATCCTATCAAGAGGTTATTATCCCAATTCAATCTCATTCAAGTCATCAGGAAAGAATTTGAAAGCAAAGAGTTCAGCAGATCAAGCCTTGAGTCCATCTCCTAGCTGAAGGGTATCTGGGGGTCAACAAGAGGGTTGTGAGCTGTGAGTTGAAGGCATGGAGAGTATCTAGACATTATGAGAGACTTAGAAAGTCATTTAAAGAAGGAGACAAGTCATTGATGAGAGCACAAGAGCTATAGCTGAAGGCAGTCAACTAGGGTTTCATCTGGGTCAACCCTAGGTCAACCCTAGGTCAATTGACTGATTTAAGGGGCCTTCAAGTCTAGTGGAGAGATGTGGGGTTCACCATTGGACATATAAAGAAGGATATGGAGATATGCCAAGAAGAATTAAAGAGAAATCAAGGAGAAGAGGAGCTTCTAAATTAGGGTTTCCATGTAAAATCCCCTAGTTTAGGACAAATTTCCAAGCAAGATAAGTCAAAATGCTAGCTTCAAATGGATCCTTGGCCAACATGAAACTTGTAGAGGATCTCAAGACCTTTAATTTGAGTGGTGGAAGACATCAAGGAGATTTATAGAACTCAAGTTATGGTCCTTGCAAGTTACAGGTCATCTGAGGTATCTGAAATTTTGTCTGTGAAAGTGACTTGACTTCCAAGCTAGTTTTACCCCTCAAGGAGATTTCAAATGAATTTCTGGTCAACATAGGAATTGTTCCTCATTGTCTTATCTTTCTAGAATGGTATGGCATGCCTTCATATGATGTGTGGAACTCAACTTATGGTCTTGGCAAGCAAAGGGTATTTTGGTCATTTGTGAATTACAGGTCATTTTAACCTATGTCCAAAACTCATACAAGGAGGCCTCAAATGGAAAAACTTACAACATCAAACTTGCTCCAAATGACATTTTGAGTCTAGAAAGAAGGTCACAAATTGTTGGAAAAGCTCATAACATGAAGTTGCATGATTGGTCAAATTTGAACTAAAATGGCTTATAACTTAAATAAAGTCAAAGTGAAAAATGGTTTGAGAGATTTATAAGTCCAAATGGGGACTTCCAATATATGATTTTGGGTCCAAAAGACATTTCAAAGACAATGGTTCAAGTACATTTTTGAGCTTAGTGGAAAAAATCAAAGTTACTTATGGTTACTTGCATTTGAAGAAACATAACCAAAAATCAATCAAAGTTGGAAGGCAAGGGAAGTTGTAAGATGGATCTAGAAGTTTCCATTGAGCCCTATATATTCATGAAATCAGAATTGAGCAAGGGTTGGATTCATTTTTCACCAAAAATTTCCCAAAGTTCTCTCATTCTCCAAGTTGCAAATTCACTTCAATCTCACAAATTCAGCATCAATTCTCATCAACATTGATCCTCCTACATTTCACCATCATCATGGATCAGAATTGAATCAAAGATTTGGTGGATATTGATCAATTTCGTGCACTTTCATCAACAACATTCAAATTGCAATTTCCATTGGAACTCAAGATCCAAGGCCAAATTCATCAAGGTGTTGCATACAGAATCAAATATAGCAAGAGTAGATCCAGATTGAAGCATCAAGGCTCTCAGATCCACGAGTTCAACATCCATTTCCAAGCTTTTGCAGCAGGTGCATTTTCTCTCCCATAGCTTGATATAGATAGATTTACATGGTTTTATTAGTTTAGATGTGATCTAGGTTGTTAGTAGAACGATTAGGATGAGTTTGGTGCTGTTTGGTGATAGTTCGTGACAGGTGCTTGAAACTGTTAGGATTTAGAACTCATAGTATAGTACATTATAATGTTAGTTTGATAGATCAGAATAATCACCATTAGGCATAGAGTAGATTAGTACAGGTTTGAGTGAGAATCTTGATGATGCATACCAGAGTATTTTCATGGAGTCAAGACTTGTCTCGATCGGTTTGAATGATTTATTGGGATTTAGAATGAACTACCACCATAGTCTTGTAGAGGAAGAAAATTGGAGCGTTTTTCATGTTTATATCGTGTGGATCCATGGACTGGAGAGAGAGAACCGAGAGCTTGAAATATGCGTGCATGGAGTTTTCATGGAGGGAAACCCTAGTTCTCATGAACCAAGGAAGAAGAAGCAATCGTGGCTGTCCATTGCGTGAAGACTTTTGACTCAAGGCCAAGATCGTGTGGCTCTCGTTCGATTCTGAGATTTGGAGGGAGAGATGTAGGTGCCCTAAACGCACCATTTCATTTAATGAAACGGGCGGGCCTAAGTGTGTTTATGATATCCCCACCCCCCAATACTAAGCCCATTATGATTTGAACGTGAAAACCATGCTGAATACACCCCCTGCGTCCTTTTTTTATTTTCATTAATTCTGACTTGTTCTGGGCTTAACCAATTCGCTAGTCACACCCCCCACTGCCTGGCCCATCCAAGGATACAACTAGGGCGCTCTGCTATTAGTACCCCCTCCCTCTCATTTTAATTGATTTAGTTTTTTTAATTCACTTTAATTTTTACCAACTTTAAAAAATCATATAAAATAGGAAATTAACTCTTTTTTAGTGGTTGTTTTTTCTATATTTTCTTGGTTCTGTGTAGAAAATTGTCATTAAATAAAATTGCATTTTTATTTTTATTTGATATTTTTCCCATATTTTCCAAATAAATAGCATTTTAAATAGCTTCATTTCATGCATGATTTTGTTAATTTTTGTTCTATTAGATACTTTCATATTTTTTGTTCATTCTTTTTAGGTTGCTTAGATGAGGTATTGAACTTGTAGAAACAATTTAGTTCCCATTTTTAGAAATTAATTTTAGGTGCTTAATGTAGGCTTGAACAACATGAACAAATTAGGGTTTTTAGGTGATGACTTGGGAAGTTTGATCCTTTCCCTTAGGACTTAGGATTTAACTAGATTAGTTATGGGACTATAGGGGCTATGGGTAGTTATTAGACCCCTTAGAGGAAAAGTCAGGACTCCCCTACTGCTATTAATACTCTGTGTATGTCTGATTGACTGGTGTGGTGTGCCCTCTGGGGATTATTGCTTGCTTGCTTGGGTATTGGGGTTGTCTGGGAACTTAGGAGAGCTGAAGACTTGAGGAGATGAAGACCATTGGAGATTCAGGGATGAAAGGTCAACTGCCAGAGTTGAAGAGAAGATTCTTGCTAGCAGATGCTGAGGAACTAGGGTTTAGGAGCTAGGCAGAGCTCTAGGTTAGAAAGTCTGTTTCTCAAACATGGATTGCCTTGTCTGCATCCATTCTTCTCTGTGATTCAGAGTCTCTCTAAGACACTCACCCCCTTCCTTTGGAAGGCTTGGTGATAGTGTCTATGAGATAGAACTCTTGAGAGAAAATGTCTCTTGTGTTAGAAGCAGTCTGTTCACCACCCTTGGTAGTCAACTGATTGCTTAACACCCAATTCACTCTTGTGACTAATCCCTCATCCTGGAGGTTTGAGCTTGAAGAAAAGCCATTGCAGATAGAAGACTGATGATCAAATCCCTTGCCTGAAGGTCATGAAGATGGAGATTGATGCTTGTTGAAGCCTGTAACTGATTGGAGATTACTTGAAGCTAGATGTTGATTCAGAGCTGCTGATGCTGTTTCTTTTGCTGTTGTATTTCATTGCTGATGTATTGATTGGTTTTCTGGACTGTATTGTTTGCTGTTTACCCTGTTGGGTTGAAAGTGAAGTCTGTTCACTTTTGCCTATTGTTTTCTAGGTTCGAGGTCGAGTGGGACTCCCTTGCCTCGCTTGTACTGTTGCATCCATGCATTTTACTGTTTTACTGTATATATCTGGTATTGTTTCTGTTTCTGCCTATCCCGTAGGATCTCTGTTTCTCTCTGTGCAAGAGAGGAGCATGATAGACACTAGGTCTTAACCCATGCATGATAACATTAGGTTAGTTTGTTTCCCTTCGCAACCATAGGTTAGAGTTCTGTCTCTTCTTTCTCAAAACAAACAGAAAAACACATAAAGATTTCAAACACAATAAAAGACACTTCTTCCGTAAAAGAATGTAAACTCATCAAAACGTCATTTTTGTCCTCTTGGACTGTTAATCAGAAAAAACCTTTTCTCAGAAGGAATAAAATCAACCAAGACAAGCTTGTGTCTTCCGTGGCCCGAACTACGTTTGCTCTGATCTTTCATGCTGTATGAAAGTACGTAGGCATAGGATGCGATATCCTAGCGAGCAACCTTCCCCTCCTTTCCCGTAGGTAGGCGAACTATGTTGACTCTGATTTCTCGTTCCAGACGGGAATACGTAGGCATAAAGTGCGATACTTTGCCGAGTCATTTTATTTTCATTTTCCTTCCTTTTAACCCCTTGACCTTTAGAGTAGATAGAATAACAATCCATACCCGAAAACAAGCGTGGATCCCGTCGAGTACGACGGACGTGAGGGGTGCTAATACCTTCCCCTTGCGTAACCGACTCCCGAATCCAGGATTTGGTTGCGATGACCATACCTTTCCCGTGTTGTGCGAGGTTTACTCTGAGCGTTTCCTTTCCCTCCCGTGGGATAAATAACGCACGGTGGCGACTCTTCTGTTCAGCCGGCGCCGATTTTTGCAGTAGCGACAGCTGGCGACTCTGCTGGGGATCCAACGTCCCCTGGCTGCTAAGGACTGCGATGGTTCTTATGCATTTGGGATCCAACGTCCCTTAAGAGAGTCAATCCTAACGCTTGTTTTCCCGTCGAGGATTTTGTATGGAGTTATTTTTATATTTCTAACCTTGTATTTTCAGCTTTATATATTGATTATTGTTGTTGTATCTGGGGTGTGACGGGTGTTCTGATATTGAGAGATAAGTCGGACCTGGGCTTGAGTGCACCTAGAATTAGGGTAGAAATTAGTGGGTGCCCGCTTGCTTTGCTTGCTTTGGTGTCCCATGAAATCTACACTCAGACGAGGTTCCTCTGGTTGGCCTCCTGCCCCTTCCTTTGGTTGGCGTGGGTTGCTGGTTAGTTGGATTGTCGACTCTGGGGACCGATCATTTGGAAGTTGGCTAAGTGAGGCCTCTTCAGGAATTGATGATGCCACTCCTTCTGGGAATCGTATCATCAACCCTGAAAGTCTGTGACGCCGACGACCGCATAGGATGCAGTACCTTGTGCCAGTTATAGGGCCACCCACCTGTGAGGGGATTCAAGGGTTATGCAGGTAACCAGACCTTCAGACCACCGGTTTGTTTCTTGATCAGGATCCTGGATATTTATGGAGGGTTCTAAGGTCTGTCAGAGACCAGTTGGTGTGTTCCGAGGTCTGTCAGAGACTATTTGGAGATGTGTTCTGAGGTCTGTCAGAGACCAGTGGGGGATATGATCTGAGGTCTGCCAGAGACCATTCAGGTTATGATTGTGGGGTCTATCAGAGACCAATATTGGAGCTTTGTTTGAGGTATATCTGAGACCAGGGCTTGAGGACTTCTGGATGGTCTATCTGAGACCTTTCTTGATTGGGTTCAGGCTATTCAGCTACAGCTTTGGTCCCTGTTGCATGTTACTTGCATTGCATCACTGCATATCCATTACCATTTGCATTTCACTAACGTGTGTCTGTGCTGCAGGTGCATTTGCATTTCCCTAGTTCTAGTGCCCAGACTTCTGAGTGTGTGATCATGACTAGCTTAAGGAGAACAGTTGCTTACAAATTGCCTACGCCTGATATTGCTCCTCTACTTGGGTTGATCTCTCTTGCTGATGAGGGTGTTCGTAGGAGCTTCCGGATGAGCTATGGTAGACTACTGAGATTGGTGTGCAAACCTACAGAGGTAGAGTTAGATGGGCTGTATGCTTTGATGCAATTCTACGACCCTGCTTTGAGGTGCTTTACGTTCTCTGACTTTATTATGGGACCAACCCTGGAGGAATACGCTGAGTATGTTGAGCTGCCCGTGCAGAACCAGGTTCCATTCATTCATTATGACGCCAAGCCCAAGCCGGAGGATTTGGCAAAAGCCTTGCATATTGATGCTTCTGAACTTGTGACTACTGTCTCCCGTGGAGTTCCAGGCTTCTCACTCCAATTCTTAGTCGGTAAAGCCCAAGAGTACGCCAAGAGCGGGTGCTGGGTTGCTTTCAATGCTGTGTTGGCTTTGTGCATTTATGGCATAGTTTTGTTTCCCAGCATACCGGATTTTGTGGACTTCGACGCCTTCTATTTGTTTGCCGCTGGTAATCCTGTACCTACCTTACTCGGAGATCTCTACCACTCACTGCATTACAAGAATGAGAAGGGAAGATGGAAGAATGTTCATCTGTGTGTACCCTTGTTGAGTAGGTGGTTTGAGAGTCACCTTCCTAAGAGAAGATCTGTTGCAGAGACTACAGTCCCAGCTGGTTGGCCAGAGCGCCTGATGAGGCTATCGTCGGAAGATATGGAGTGGTTTGATAGAGACCTGTTGGGATCTGAGCTCATCTTCAGTTGTTCTGGGTACCCTAATGTACCGCTGATAGGAAGAAAAGGGTGTATCAATTACAACCCTTCTCTATTCATTCGTCAGTTCGGATATGCGCTGAAGAACCCGCCAAAGGAGGAGGAAGTACAGGAATCTCTGTACTTCACCGGAGACGTGAAGGGGGAGTTACTAGCCAAGTTGCAACACGCCTGGATGCGTATTAACCGCAAAGGGAAACCACTGTTAGGTAAGAACGATTGCCAGGCCTATGCACCTTACAGGGTTTGGATCCAGGAAAGAGCAAGTCAGTTGAAGATGCCATTTCCAGACGCACCAATCCTCGTTCTTATTCCGGCAGAAGAGCCAACTACTGTTTCTAGAGAAGTCTATGAACAAGTTGTGAAGGAAAAAGAAGCCTTGATGAAGATTAATGAAGGGTTAGAGCAAGAGCTAGCTCAAGTACGCAGTGAGAAAAACAAGGCCGTATATGCTTTCCAACAACAGATCGAGCTGTTAAACAGGTTAGGGGCTGAGTTGACTGAGGAAAAGAAAAAGCGCGAACGTCTAGGGCAAGAGTTCAGAAGCTCCCATGACATGCTTGAATCCAAGAAGAAGGCGCTTGACATCGCTCACCGAGAGATATCTTCTTGCAATAAGACTTGGAATGCTACACTCACCGACAATAAGAAGAGGGAAGATAAGCTGAAGCAGCAAATTTCCGACCTCGAAGAGAAGTTGAAGTCTAGCATCAAGAAGTGTGAGGAGGAAGTGATGACCCGGTATAGTGTCCAGCATGCACTGAACAAGGCAATTAAATCCAGAGATGAAGCAGTGTCTCAGAAGCGAAAGTTAGAAGATTGCTTCGGAGAAGCAACCTGGGAAGAAACTGCTGAAGACGTACGCCGTGTCCTTAAGAGGAGAAACCAACTTGTTGAAGGGCTGCTTGATCGACCAAGCCATCCGGAGACCAAGAAGTTGTTAGAAGAATACCAGACTTTTGGGAGGATTTGATCATTTCATGTAGTACCTTGTATGCTTTATTTGCATAGTGCTGACCATCACCAGGATTGTTGGTTGAGGTCATGCCTTCTTTGTACTCTCTGCGATATTGTACCCTGGGCTTATTGATTCTCCCTGCAATATATGAGGCTTTCTATGATTCAGCTCCGATATTCCTATTGTCAGCACTGTCACTGCACCGGCACCTTCGCACTAGAACTGGGGGAATGAACTTCCCTTAATGCACAGACACATTGCATTGCATTCATATTCATATTGCATTACAGGTAATCTTTGGATGGTGTCTTATTTCCTGCTCTGTAGCAGGTACTTAACAGGATTGCAGATCAACATCCGCACCGATATTCTACCCGCTCCAATTGTCGAAAAATCATGGACCAAATGCAGAACGAGATGCAAGATGTGCGCGAGAAGCTCGCCCTCTTCATGCAGACCATGGAAGCTATAGCGAAAGGGCAGGAGAATTTGCAGGCCATGGTCCAGCCTCTGTTGGCCCGAAACGCTGGTCATGGTAATGAAGATCATCAGTCTGTACGGGTCGATACTGCTCATGGAGACGGTACTCCCACGCCAGTGGCTCCGCCTGTAATCAATACACCTGCTGCTAATATCAACAACGCTACCACTGCTGTAAATGGTAACGTCGGAGTGGGGAATGAGACTGCTGTCCATAATGTTGGGCTGGGTGATGTCAATTTGGGAGATAATCTAGGGGGCAATGGCTTTGTCAATACTGGGTTCGGATTCAACGATCAGGGATTCGATAACACTGGGAAGTATGGCTTTAATGCTCAAGGCTTTGGGCAAGATGGTTATGGTATGGTCAATCAGGGTTACGGAGGCTTTGGAAACGGAAACGGTACTGGATTTATGGCTTTTGGTCCTGCTGGAGGTGTTCAAGGGTACGGCAACAGAGGCCGAGGTCCGGGGATGAATCAGATCAGAGCTGGACGTAATAATGGATATGATGGGTACGGAGCTGGAAACGGTATGTGGCAAGAAGATCAGCAGGAAGACGCCTTCTCCGGAGGAGGTTTTGAAGGGCCGATGGATGATTCCCAAAAGATTAGAATGCTGGAAGAGCAGATGAAGGGAGTCCTAAACCAAAGTGCTGTGGGCTTGGACATGGCAACAATGGGCTTGGTACCTGGCTTGAGGGTGCCAATTAAATTCAAAGCTCCTGCGTTCGATAAGTATAAAGGAGACACATGTCCGAAAGTGCATGTGCGAGCTTATTACAGAAAGATGTCTGCATACTCCACTGATGAAAGAATGCTAATGCATTTCTTTCAGGATAGTCTATCGGGCCCTTCCCTAGAGTGGTACATGGGGTTGGAGCCAACTGATATCAAGACGTGGAAGCAATTAGCAGAGGCATTTGTAGCCCATTACAAGTATAACAGCGACCTGGCGCCCAATCGGGTCCAGTTGGCCGGGCTTTCGCAGAAGAAGGGGGAGAGTTTTAAAGAGTACGCGCAAAGGTGGCGCGATATGGCTGCCAGGGTCCGTCCTCCTGTAGAAGATAAGGAAATGAATGACATGTTTGTCGGCACATTCACAGGGCTGTTTCATGATATGCTGTTTCATACGTCTCTGGCCAGTTTTTCAGACCTGATTCTAATGGGAGAAAAGATTGAACGTAATATTAAGCAAGGAAAGTTCCAAATCGAGGAATCAACTGCATCTGGCAGTAATAGGAAAGCTTATGGTGGGCGCCGTCAGGGCGAAGCCAGCGCAGTATTTGGAGGCCGAGGCCGAGGCCGAGGCAGGGGACGAGGTCAATATCGTCAGCCGCAGCAGGTGGCGAGTGTTACTATTCCCTATCAGCAACAACCACTCCAGCAACAACAACCAGTTCAGCAACAGCCAATGCCACAGCAGCAGCAGTCTCAGCAAGGGGCACAGCAGGCTCAACGAAGATTCCAGGGTAGTAAACCGAGAAGAGTGTTTGAGAAGCCTCCCTCAACATATGCCGATTTGTTGCAGACATTGTTGGGATTGAATCTGGTAGAGAAAAGAACTCTGGCACCAATAACGGGAGCTCCCCCGTTCGGCTACGATGCAAACAGACACTGCGAGTTCCATTCTGGAGCCCCGGGTCACGATATAGAAGGTTGCCATGCTTTTAAGCACGTTGTGCAGGATCTTTTAGACAACAAGACTATCAATTTCGGAACGGCAGGTCCGAATATAGTCCAGAAACCCATGCCCAATCATGGGGCTAACGCCATTCTGACTGAGGAGGGTCTGAATCTTATTATGAATGTTGAAGATTTAAAGACGCCGCTGAGCGAGATAAAGAGCCGACTGTTACAAGGAGGTGTTTACCCAGGATGTAACGAGTATTGCTTAGACTGTTGGACCCTAGCTGGGGGGTGTGAGGATTTGAAGAAAGGCATTCAGGCTTTAATTGATGAGGGCATATTGCAGTTTGATCGAGCGGCAACTGACGAGCCTGCAGGGGCAGTAGTGGATAATCGGAGTGATGTGGCCACGGTAACGATTCCTCGGAAGACGATCACTATTGCAGCACCAGCTCAACGACCACCGATCACCATAACTAAGGCCGGGCCAATCCCGTACGAGAACACGAAAGCAGTCCCATGGTCATATGGGTTGGAGGTGTATTGTGACGGGATAAAAATTGATGTTAATAAGCAGCCAGCCGAGACTGTGGATAATGTTGTTGGTTCAGGAGGCATGACAAGGAGTGGCAGGATCTTTATATCCCCTGAAGTGGAGGCTGAAAGACTAGCGAAAGGAAAAGGGAAAGTGGTTGAGAATGTTCCGGTACAAGCAAGTGAAAAAGAAGCGGCATCGAAGGATGTAGAAGAGTTCATGCGCTTAATTCGAAAAAGTGATTATAAGATTGTGGAGCATCTGCAGCAGACACCGTCCAAAATATCTATCCTATCATTGCTGTTGTGTTCGGAAGCTCACAGAAACGCTTTGCTGAAAGTCTTGGACACTTCTTTTGTACCCCAAGACGTCTCCGTAAATCAGCTAGAAGGAGTATTGGCACATGTGAATGCAGGCCACAGTTTGGGCTTTACCGATTTTGACTTGACTCCGAAAGGGAGAGATCATAATATGGCATTACACGTATCTGTTGAGTGTAGAGGATCAGTAATGTCGCATGTATTGGTTGACACCGGATCATCTTTGAATGTTTTGCCCAAGAAGGCGATGATGAAGCTGGATGTTCGAGGGATTTTGTGTACACCCAGTGATTTGGTAGTCAGAGCATTTGACGGCACGCGGAGAACAGTCTTCGGATTGATTACCTTGCCTCTGCAAGTGGGGCCGGAAGTGTTTGCAACGGAGTTTTATATCATGGATATACAGCCTGCGTATAGCTGCCTGCTTGGAAGACCCTGGATTCATGGGGCGGGGGCAGTCACGTCTACCCTGCATCAGAAGTTGAAATATATGGTCGGAGACAGCGTAGTCACCGTGTGCGGAGAAGAAGACATCCTGGTCAGCCATCTATCGTCGTTTAAATATGTGGAAGTCGACGGAGAGATCCACGAGACACCATGCCAGGCATTCGAAGGGTTGCGCATCAAGGACAAAGGTCCCGGGCCGAGCAAAGTGCCAGAGATAGCTGTCTCATCGTATAAGGAAGCTCAAGCTTTAGTGGAAGCAGGAGAAGCCAAGGGCTGGGGCAAAGTGCTGGACATTCCTGTGAAGATGGACCGGTTCGGACTGGGGTACCAACCGTCGTCATCAACTCCTTCCGTGGGGGCCCCCCGTTTCAGAAAGTCAATTACCATCTCTGCCAGTGGAGTATGTCATGAAACTGTCAATGCTGCTTCAGAGTCTGATGAAGGAGACAGCGACTGTGATATGGATGCCTGGATTCAGCCAAGCACGCCAGGACAAGGACTGTGCAACTGGTCTATTCAGGAGCTTGTTCCTGTGACTTTTAAACAGTAATGCTTTGCTTTATTAATTGTTGAATAATCTGATGTCTTGCCCGGGGCATCGAGATTTGCTTAGGGCCGTGTTGTTATAAACATTGCGTGTTAATCATTAAATAAATGGCGTTTTTCATGTGCAAATACCGTAATCCCTGTCTTTCTTGTTTTATATTTTTTTCAATAAAATGGCAACGTGGTTATTCGCTTTATACGCATTTTGAAGCACTTAACCATTCCTTTTGCAGATAACATTTTCAGATGACATCCTTGAACCACCTATGACTCGTCCCGACTTTGAGCACCCGGTGTTTCAGGCTGAAGAAGAGGTTGTCGAAGATAGCGACGTTCCTGAAGAACTGTCTTGGTTAGTAAAGCAAGAGGATAGAGCCATTCTGCCTCACGACGAGGTCATCGAAATTATCAATTTGGGGTCGGAAGGGGTTGAGAAAAACATTCGTATCGGAGCCGCGCTGCAGGATGATATCAGGCGGAGGCTGGTTGAAATGCTCCAAGAGTATAGTGATGTATTCGCTTGGTCGTATGAGGATATGCCCGGGCTCGATACAGATATGGTCGTGCATCGCCTGCCATTGAAAGAAGATTGCCCGCCGGTCAAACAAAAGCTTCGCAGAACGCGACCAGATATGGCAATGAAGATCAAAGAGGAGGTGCAGAAGCAGTGGGACGCTGGTTTCCTGGCTGTGACGAAGTATCCTTCATGGGTTGCCAACATCGTACCAGTGCCAAAGAAAGATGGCAAGGTTCGAATGTGCGTGGATTATAGAGATTTGAATAAAGCAAGCCCAAAAGACGATTTTCCACTTCCTCACATTGACGTGTTAGTTGATAATACTGCCCAGTACTCCGTATTCTCCTTCATGGATGGCTTTTCGGGCTATAATCAAATTAAAATGGCGCCAGAGGATATGGAGAAGACTACTTTTATAACACCTTGGGGAACATTTTGCTACAAAGTGATGCCCTTTGGTTTGAAAAATGCTGGGGCAACATATCAGCGTGCGATGACGACTCTTTTCCATGACATGATGCATAAAGAGATCGAAGTTTATGTTGACGATATGATTGCCAAATCCCAGACGGAGGAAGAGCATCTGGTGAATCTGTTGAAGTTATTTAAAAGGCTTAGGAAGTTCAGGCTGAGGCTGAACCCTAATAAATGCACCTTCGGGGTGAGATCGGGTAAGCTCCTGGGGTTTATCGTAAGCGAAAGGGGAATAGAGGTCGACCCTGCTAAAATAAAAGCGATTCGAGAAATGCCGACGCCTAAAACAGAGAAAGAGGTGCGCGGGTTTTTAGGGAGATTGAACTACATTGCCCGGTTCATATCTCACCTAACGGCCACGTGTGAACCATTATTCAAGCTGTTGAAGAAAGATCAAGCTGTAACGTGGAACGAAAATTGTCAAAAGGCGTTCGATAAAATAAAGAAGTATCTGCAGGAGCCTCCTATTTTGATACCCCCAGTGGCAGGGAGACCCTTGATAATGTATTTGACGGTTCTTGAGGGAAGCATGGGTTGTGTTCTCGGTCAACACGACGAGACAGGGAGAAAAGAGCATGCGATCTATTACTTGAGTAAGAAATTTACAGATTGTGAATCTCGGTACTCAATGCTGGAGAAAACTTGTTGCGCGCTAGCCTGGGCCGCCAAGCGTTTGAGGCAGTACATGCTGAATCATACAACCATGCTCATCTCGAAGATGGATCCTATCAAATATGTATTCGAAAAGCAGGCGTTGTCAGGTAGAATTGCCCGTTGGC
This sequence comes from Lathyrus sativus, assembly GCA_963859935.3. Lineage (NCBI taxonomy): Eukaryota > Viridiplantae > Streptophyta > Magnoliopsida > Fabales > Fabaceae > Lathyrus > Lathyrus sativus. Next base: position 259,103,548 of record OZ012739.1, read on the forward strand.
AGATGGTCTTGACTGAATATGATATCCAATACGTCTCGCAAAAGGCTATAAAGGGGAGTGTGCTGTCTGAGTATCTGGCGGAGCAGCCTATTGAAGAGTACCAATCGATGAGGTTTGATTTTCCTGACGAGGATATCATGTACCTAAAGATGAAAGATTGTGAAGAACCGTTGCCAGACGAGGGACCAGAGTTGGGGTCCAAATGGAAGATGATATTTGACGGAGCTGTGAATGCTTACGGTAGCGGAATAGGGGCAATCATCACCACACCACACGGGTCGCACATCCCGTTTACTGCCCGATTGACCTTTGCTGTCACCAACAATGAGGCCGAATACGAAGCTTGTATAATGGGGCTTGAAGAAGCCATTGATTTGCGAATCAAACATCTAGATGTATACGGAGACTCAGCTCTGGTAGTGAATCAGATAAAAGGGGAATGGGAGACACGGCAGCCTAATTTGATACATTACATGAATTATGCAAGGAGATTGTTGCCTTTCTTCGACAAGGTTGAATTGCATCATGTACCGCGGGCAGAGAATCAAATGGCTGACGCCCTTGCCACTTTGTCTTCCATGTACAAGGTCAACTTCTGGAACGAAGCTCCCCAAATCACTATCTCTCGGTTGGACAGGCCAGCTTATGTGTTTGCTATTGATGAAGCATCTGATGACAAACCGTGGTATTTCGATATCCTTAATTTCCTGAAGAATAAAGAGTATCCGGCTGGGGCATCCAGTCAAGATCAGAAGACTCTCAGGAGATTAGCGGGTAATTTCTACTTGAATCCGGATGGCGTCTTGTACAGAAGAAACCACGATTTGGTGTTGTTGCGTTGTGTAGACGAGAAAGAGGCAAAGCTTCTCATGGAGGAAATTCACGAAGGTACATTTGGCACGCATGCTGGTGGACATGCTATGACGAGAAAACTGCTGCGGGCAGGTTATTTTTGGCTGACTATGGAAACTGATTGTTTCAAGTTTGCGAGGAAGTGTCACAAATGCCAAATATATGCTGATAAGATCCATGTGCCTCCAAGTCCTCTAAATGTGATGTCATCTCCATGGCCATTCTCGATGTGGGGAATCGATATGATTGGAAAGATCGAGCCGACAGCTTCTAATGGGCACCGGTTCATCCTAGTAGCAATCGATTATTTCACCAAGTGGGTGGAAGCGGCGTCTTACGCGAATGTAACGAAGCAAGTGGTGGCCAGATTCATCAAAAGAGATATCATTTGCCGATATGGGATCCCCGAGCGGATAATCACGGATAATGGTTCAAATCTGAATAACAAAATGATGAAGGAGCTCTGTCAGAATTTCAAGATCGAACATCACAACTCCTCCCCTTACCGACCCAAGATGAATGGCGCTGTTGAAGCGGCCAATAAGAATATCAAGAAAATTGTTCAGAAAATGGTGGTGACCTATAAGGATTGGCATGAAATGCTACCTTTTGCTTTGCACGGTTATCGTACGACGGTACGCACATCAACCGGGGCAACTCCGTTCTCGTTGGTATACGGAATGGAAGCGGTATTACCATTGGAAGTTGAGATCCCTTCTCTGAGGGTATTGCGAGACGTTCAGCTGGACGAGGCAGAATGGGTAACGAATAGATTGAACCAACTGAGCTTAATGGACGAGAAGAGGCTAGCTTCTCTAGCATACGGTCGTTTGTACCAGAGCCGAATGAAGAAAGCGTACGACAAGAAGATACATCCGCGAAGCTTTCAAGCGGGCGACCTTGTACTGAAAAGGATTCTCTCGCCGCAAGCAGATCACAGGGGCAAGTGGACCCCCAACTACGAAGGGCCATACGTTGTCAGTAAAGTCTTTTCAGGAGGAGCGTTGTTGTTGTCCACCATGGACGGAGAAGACTTCACGTCACCTGTGAATTCGGATGCAGTTAAAAAATACTTTGCTTAAAATAGACCCGCTGGGCAGAAAAAGAGAGTCCAGGCAAAAATGGGGCATCCTGGCGAACCAAAAACAGAATGAAAGGTTCGGGCAAAAGTTAGGGATAAAATTGAAAAAATGTACACCCGCGAAGTTGAAAACCTACACTGGGCGGCTTCGGCAAAAAAGGGTATCCCGGTGAACTGAAAACCCGTAAAGGGCGGTTCACGCAAAAGTTAGGGATTTGAAAAGCAAATGACTGCGGTCCGAATTCAATGAGCATCAATGCGGGAGAATATGTTTGAGGAGCCAGTTATCGGATACAATCTCTTCAGAAGTGAGGATACCGGGAAAGCATTAGAGTCGGATGAGTCATAGGAGGATCATTTCGTGGTGTTCATCTGCATCCCGTTGCCGACATGTGTACAAAATTTAATTTGTCAAAATATTCATGCTTCTTGTGCATACTTATGTATTTGCTTTGCGTAGCTTCCTCTTTTCAGGAGTTACATTCCGTGTACAAAACTCCGCCCATTCAGGGGCCCGATCAATAAAACACGTTATTCAGTATTTGACACTGTTCTTTACTGTTTTGTGCATGATTAACGCCTAAGTTTGATGAAACTAGCATGAGTATAACATCACTGGCCTTTGCCAACAATTGTTAAAGCTTTGAATTAACTGAATGTAACGTCACTAACCTGAATTGATTTGATTGCATAGGCTTGTCTTGTCTTGTTTGTGTTATTGCAGGTTTCATAACCATACGAGGAAGATGATCAAAAGATTGCGATCTCCACGCAGGTCATGCATGTTCTTCCTGAAGAAGGATAGAATTCCCCAGCTAGCCGTAGCTTACCCAAAGGGAGCAGAAAAGTTATTTGTCCTCAATAGAGTTTGGCGATTCCAAGATCGTAAGGCTGTATTCAGACAGGTTCATCTTTCCCCGCAGGGTCATGCACTCTCCCCCAGCGGAATCAGTGGATTTTCCCCGAGAGAATAGTCCCACCTCCAGCGGAGTTCTCTTTTCAGCAAACGTTCTTTCCTCCCAGTGGAACCCGGAGATCAAGACTCTCCCCAGTAGAGTCGGCGGTGGGTCCTGTCATTTATTTTGTCAAGGATACTGTGTAATATCAGGTCACGGTCCAGCAGAAAGTCCGATCGTACTGTGCACATCTGCTATTCCCCAGCAAGGTTATTTTCCCCAGCAGGGGGTTACCTCAACAGGGTGCTCGGTTTGAGTTCCCAATTTCCCAGCAGGGTTGACTTCACTCTTCCAGCATTTATTTTGCTGGAATAATTCTGTAGCATCTGGCTATCCCCGGCGGAGTCGGCATTATCTTCAGCGTTTATTTTGCTGAAGCAATTTCTGTACTCTAGCAGTTCAAGTGGAGAGAACTCTTGCTCAAATGAACTACCAAACAGTCAAGATCTCGGCATGAGGCATCCAAGGATAATGTCAGTTTCGACAGTATTCCCCACAGAGTTACCAGGATAAGTTTCTCTTTATTCCCAAGCAGAGTTATTTGTCATCAAAAGGTTTCATGAACCAGAATTTCAGAAGTAGCCTCCGGGCATCAGAACAGGCATCCGGTAGTTTGGTTTCCAGATATCCCCAGTAGAGTCCGCCTCAAAGTCGCTGTCACGTCAGTGCTAAGAAGTTTGTGGGTCGGGACCAATGAAGAAGTGAGTCCTGACGTGGACAAGTTGTATTTCCCCAGCGGGTCGAAGATGCCTGAGTCCTGACGTGGACAAATCAAGACGAAACATGGGTCCTGACGTGGAATGAAGTTGTTTCCTTACGTGGAGAGATTGAGTCCTTACGTGGACATATCAAGCCAGAGTCTTTACATGGACAGATTGATAACGTATTCATTACGTGGAAAGACGAATTTATTCCTTACGTGGAAAGAAATTGGTATTCCTTACGTGGAAAGATTGAGTCCTGACGCGGACATATCGAGATGGATTCCTTACGGGGAGACAAGTGCATTCCTAACGTGGAAGAGTTTAGTCCTGACGCGGACAGATGGAAAAGAAGTTGATTCCTGACGTGGAAAGAGAAGGTGTTTCCTTACGTGGAAAAGTTTAGTCCTGACGTGGACAAATCAAGGTTTGATTCCTAACGTGGAAAGATCAGAGTCCTTACGTGGACATATCAAGAGCATTCCTTACGTGGAAGAAAAATGGTTTCCTTACGTGGAAAGACGAGTTTATTCCTTACGTGGGAAGATTGAGTCCTCACGCGGACATATCAAGATTGATTCCTGACGTGGAAAGAAAGAGATAGATTCCTTACGTGGAGAGTTTAGTCCTGACGTGGACAGAAAGAGGAAACGGTATTCCTAACGAGGAAAGAAGAAACATTCCTAACGTGGAAAGAAAGATCGATATAGTATTCCTCACGTGAAAAAGTTGGGGTCCTTACGTGGACAGATTCAAGAAAAGTTGATTCCTGACGTGGAAGAATGATGTACTCCTTACGTGGAAAGTTGAGTCCTGACGTGGACAGGTTCAGAACCAAAGTTGAATTCCTTACGTGGAAAGATTGGAGTCCTGACGCGGACATGTCAAGTGGTATTGGAGTCCTTACGTGGACAGATTGATATAGTTCTCCTTATGTGGAAAGAAGATTGCTTCCTGACGTGGAAAGATGAAAGGGTTAGTCCTGACGTGGACAGATACAGAAGAAATGATTCCTAACGTGGACAGGTGTTACTCCTAACGTGGAAGAGTTTTATTCCTAATGTGGACGATGCAGTTTATAGAAATGCAGAAGACAATCCCCAGCACGGTCGCACGAGATCAGTGGGTTGCCGTAACAGTTAAATTCAGCTGATGAATGTCGTTCCCCAAGCAGGGGCGCAGTTTATTTCTGCGGTTGGCAAATTTCTGGGTTCCTAATATTCAACCGTCTCGTACCGCGAATGTCTGAAGGCTCCGGGCTCTTCACCCAATCGGGTCCAAGCCGCTTGAATAGGGGCAGCTGTTGCACCCTAAAATTTGCCCAACCTTATTCACTTGGTTTATGTTTCAATATCATTAGCATTTGCATATAGAGTCATGTGCATAGTCTAATCATCTGCATAGCATAAGCATAGCAAGTCATACAACAAGGGGACCAATCATTATTCTCATCTCTAGAAGCCTATCAAGAGGTTATTATCCCAATTCAATCTCATTCAAGTCATCAGGAAAGAATTTGAAAGCAAAGAGTTCAGCAGATCAAGCCTTGAGTCCATCTCCTAGCTGAAGGGTATCTGGGGGTCAACAAGAGGGTTGTGAGCTGTGAGTTGAAGGCATGGAGAGTATCTAGACATTATGAGAGACTTATAAAGTCATTTAAAGAAGGAGACAAGTCATTGATGAGAGCACAAGAGCTATAGCTGAAGGCAGTCAACTAGGGTTTCATCTGGGTCAACCCTAGGTCAACCCTAGGTCAATTGACTGATTTAAGGGGCCTTCAAGTCTAGTGGAGAGATGTGGGGTTCACCATTGGACATATAAAGAAGGATATGGAGATATGCCAAGAAGAATTCAAGAGAAATCAAGGAGAAGAGGAGCTTCTAAATTAGGGTTTCCATGTAAAATCCCCTAGTTTAGGACAAATTTCCAAGCAAGATAAGTCAAAATTCTAGCTTCAAATGGATCCTTGGCCAACATGAAACTTGTAGAGGATCTCAAGACCTTTAATTTGAGTGGTGGAAGACATCAAGGAGATTTATAGAACTCAAGTTATGGTCCTTGCAAGTTACAGGTCATCTGAGGTATCTGAAATTTTGTCTGTGAAAGTGACTTGACTTCCAAGCTAGTTTTACCCCTCAAGGAGATTTCAAATGAATTTCTGGTCAACATAGGAATTGTTCCTCATTGTCTTAGCTTTCTAGAATGGTATGGCATGCCTTCATATGATGTGTGGAACTCAACTTATGGTCTTGGCAAGCAAAGGGTATTTTGGTCATTTGTGAATTACAGGTCATTTTAACCTATGTCCAAAACTCATACAAGGAGGCCTCAAATGGAAAAACTTACAACATCAAACTTGCTCCAAATGACATTTTGAGTCTAGAAAGAAGGTCACAAATTGTTGGAAAAGCTCATAACATGAAGTTGCATGATTGGTCAAATTTGAACTAAAATGGCTTATAACTTAAATAAAGTCAAAGTGAAAAATGGTTTGAGAGATTTATAAGTCCAAATGGGGACTTCCAATATATGATTTTGGGTCCAAAAGACATTTCAAAGACAATGGTTCAAGTACATTTTTGAGCTTAGTGGAAAAAATCAAAGTTACTTATGGTTACTTGCATTTGAAGAAACATAACCAAAAATCAATCAAAGTTGGAAGGCAAGGGAAGTTGTAAGATGGATCTAGAAGTTTCCATTGAGCCCTATATATTCATGAAATCAGAATTGAGCAAGGGTTGGATTCATTTTTCACCAAAAATTTCCCAAAGTTCTCTCATTCTCCAAGTTGCAAATTCACTTCAATCTCACAAATTCAGCATCAATTCTCATCAACATTGATCCTCCTACATTTCACCATCATCATGGATCAGAATTGAATCAAAGATTTGGTGGATATTGATCAATTTCGTGCACTTTCATCAACAACATTCAAATTGCAATTTCCATTGGAACTCAAGATCCAAGGCCAAATTCATCAAGGTGTTGCATACAGAATCAAATATAGCAAGAGTAGATCCAGATTGAAGCATCAAGGCTCTCAGATCCACGAGTTCAACATCCATTTCCAAGCTTTTGCAGAAGGTGCATTTTCTCTCCCATAGCTTGATATAGATAGATTTACATGGTTTTATTAGTTTAGATGTGATCTAGGTTGTTAGTAGAACGATTAGGATGAGTTTGGTGCTGTTTGGTGATAGTTCGTGACAGGTGCTTGAAACTGTTAGGATTTAGAACTCATAGTATAGTACATTATAATGTTAGTTTGATAGATCAGAATAATCACCATTAGGCATAGAGTAGATTAGTACAGGTTTGAGTGAGAATCTTGATGATGCATACCAGAGTATTTTCATGGAGTCAAGACTTGTCTCGATCGGTTTGAATGATTTATTGGGATTTAGAATGAACTACCACCATAGTCTTGTAGAGGAAGAAAATTGGAGCGTTTTTCATGTTTATATCGTGTGGATCCATGGACTGGAGAGAGAGAACCGAGAGCTTGAAATATGCGTGCATGGAGTTTTCATGGAGGGAAACCCTAGTTCTCATGAACCAAGGAAGAAGAAGCAATCGTGGCTGTCCATTGCGTGAAGACTTTTGACTCAAGGCCAAGATCGTGTGGCTCTCGTTCGATTCTGAGATTTGGAGGGAGAGATGTAGGTGCCCTAAACGCACCGTTTCATTTAATGAAACGGGCGGGCCTAAGTGTGTTTATGATATCCCCACCCCCCAATACTAAGCCCATTATGATTTGAACGTGAAAACCATGCTGAATACACCCCCTGCGTCCTTTTTTTATTTTCATTAATTCTGACTTGTTCTGGGCTTAACCAATTCGCTAGTCACACCCCCCACTGCCTGGCCCATCCAAGGATACAACTAGGGCGCTCTGCTATTAGTACCCCCTCCCTCTCATTTTAATTGATTTAGTTTTTTTAATTCACTTTAATTTTTACCAACTTTAAAAAATCATATAAAATAGGAAATTAACTCTTTTTTAGTGGTTGTTTTTTCTATATTTTCTTGGTTCTGTGTAGAAAATTGTCATTAAATAAAATTGCATTTTTATTTTTATTTGATATTTTTCCCATATTTTCCAAATAAATAGCATTTTAAATAGCTTCATTTCATGCATGATTTTGTTAATTTTTGTTCTATTAGATACTTTCATATTTTTTGTTCATTCTTTTTAGGTTGCTTAGATGAGATATTGAACTTGTAGAAACAATTTAGTTCCCATTTTTAGAAATTAATTTTAGGTGCTTAATGTAGGCTTGAACAACATGAACAAATTAGGGTTTTTAGGTGATGACTTGGGAAGTTTGATCCTTTCCCTTAGGACTTAGGATTTAACTAGATTAGTTATGGGACTATAGGGGCTATGGGTAGTTATTAGACCCCTTAGAGGAAAAGTCAGGACTCCCCTACTGCTATTAATACTCTGTGTATGTCTGATTGACTGGTGTGGTGTGCCCTCTGGGGATTATTGCTTGCTTGCTTGGGTATTGGGGTTGTCTGGGAACTTAGGAGAGCTGAAGACTTGAGGAGATGAAGACCATTGGAGATTCAGGGATGAAAGGTCAACTGCCAGAGTTGAAGAGAAGATTCTTGCTAGCAGATGCTGAGGAACTAGGGTTTAGGAGCTAGGCAGAGCTCTAGGTTAGAAAGTCTGTTTCTCAAACATGGATTGCCTTGTCTGCATCCATTCTTCTCTGTGATTCAGAGTATCTCTAAGACACTCACCCCCTTCCTTTGGAAGGCTTGGTGATAGTGTCTATGAGATAGAACTCTTGAGAGAAAATGTCTCTTGTGTTAGAAGCAGTCTGTTCACCACCCTTGGTAGTCAACTGATTGCTTAACACCCAATTCACTCTTGTGACTAATCCCTCATCCTGGAGGTTTGAGCTTGAAGAAAAGCCATTGCAGATAGAAGACTGATGATCAAAGCCCTTGCCTGAAGGTCATGAAGATGGAGATTGATGCTTGTTGAAGCCTGTAACTGATTGGAGATTACTTGAAGCTAGATGTTGATTCAGAGCTGCTGATGCTGTTTCTTTTGCTGTTGTATTTCATTGCTGATGTATTGATTGGTTTTCTGGACTGTATTGTTTGCTGTTTACCCTGTTGGGTTGAAAGTGAAGTCTGTTCACTTTTGCCTATTGTTTTCTAGGTTCGAGGTCGAGTGGGACTCCCTTGCCTCGCTTGTACTGTTGCATCCATGCATTTTACTGTTTTACTGTATATATCTGGTATTGTTTCTGTTTCTGCCTATCCCGTAGGATCTCTGTTTCTCTCTGTGCAAGAGAGGAGCATGATAGACACTAGGTCTTAACCCATGCATGATAACATTAGGTTAGTTTGTTTCCCTTCGCAACCATAGGTTAGAGTTCTGTCTCTTCTTTCTCAAAACAAACAGAAAAACACATAAAGATTTCAAACACAATAAAAGACACTTCTTCCGTAAAAGAATGTAAACTCATCAAAACGTCATTTTTGTCCTCTTGGACTGTTAATCAGAAAAAACCTTTTCTCAGAAGGAATAAAATCAACCAAGACAAGCTTGTGTCTTCCGTGGCCCGAACTACGTTTGCTCTGATCTTTCATGCTGTATGAAAGTACGTAGGCATAGGATGCGATATCCTAGCGAGCAACCTTCCCCTCCTTTCCCGTAGGTAGGCGAACTACGTTGACTCTGATTTCTCGTTCCAGACGGGAATACGTAGGCATAAAGTGCGATACTTTGCCGAGTCATTTTATTTTCATTTTCCTTCCTTTTAACCCCTTGACCTTTAGAGTAGATAGAATAATAATCCATACCCGAAAACAAGCGTGGATCCCGTCGAGTACGACGGACGTGAGGGGTGCTAATACCTTCCCCTTGCGTAACCGACTCCCGAATCCAGGATTTGGTTGCGATGACCATACCTTTCCCGTGTTGTGCGAGGTTTACTCTGAGCGTTTCCTTTCCCTCCCGTGGGATAAATAACGCACGGTGGCGACTCTTCTGTTCATCCGGCGCCGATTTTCGCAGTAGCGACACTAACGTGGAAAGATGGAGATTCCTTACGTGGAAAGATTTGAGTCCTCACGCGGACATATCAAGATTGATTCCTTACGTGGAAAGATTAGAGTCCTTACGCGGACATATCAAGAGGAGATTCCTAACGTGGAAAGAAGGTAGATTCCTTACGTGGAAAGTTTAGTCCTGACGTGGACAGATTCAGATCAAGATCATTCCTTACGTGGAAAGATTGGAGTCCTTACGTGGACAGATTAAGATGGTGTTCCTGACGTGGAAAGGTGGGTCCTAACGTGGACGATGTTCTCCTTACGTGGAAAGACAATGTTTCCTTACGTGGAAAGAAGATGGTTTCCTTACGTGGAAAGACGAATTTATTCCTTACGTGGAAAGAAGTTGGTATTTCTTACGTGGAAAGATTGAGTCCTTACGCGGACATATCGAGATGGATTCCTTACGGGGAGACAAGTGCATTCCTAACGTGGAAGAGTTTAGTCCTGACGCGGACAGATCCAGACGAAGTCTTATTCCTTACATGGAAAAATGGTGATTCCTTACGTGGAAAAGAGATTGATTCCTTACGTGGAAAGTTTAGTCCTGACGCGGACAGATGGAAAAGAAGTTGATTCCTGACGTGGAAAGAGAAGGTGTTTCCTTACGTGGAAAAGTTTAGTCCTGACGTGGACAGATCAAGGTTTGATTCCTAACGTGGAAAGATCAGAGTCCTTACGTGGACATATCAAGAGCATTCCTTACGTGGAAGAAAAATGGTTTCCTTACGTGGAAAGACGAGTTTATTCCTTACGTGGAAAGATTGAGTCCTCACGCGGACATATCAAGATTGATTCCTGACGTGGAAAGAAAGAGATTATTCCTGACGTGGAAGAGTTTAGTCCTGACGTGGACAAATCAAAGAATTTATTCCTAACATGGAAGAAGAAGATAGATTCCTTACGTGGAAAGTTTAGTCCTGACGTGGACGGAAAGAAGAAACGGTATTCCTTACGTGGAAAGAAGAAGCATTCCTAACGTGGAAAGAAAGATTGATATAGTATTCCTCACGTGGAAAGATTGGGGTTCCTTACGTGGAAAATTTGTGATTCCTAACATGGAAAAAGAAAGAGTCCTTACGTGGACAAAGCAAAAGAAGACGTATTCCTTACGTGGATGAGTTTGACAAAGCAGAGAAAAGTCACCCCTGACGGGGAAAAGCGATGTATTCCTTACGTGGAAAGGTGAGTCCTAACGTGGACAGTATTATTCCTAACGTGGAACGGTTATTCCTTACGTGGAAAGGTGAGTCCTAACGTGGACGGTGGTATTCCTAACGTGGAAGAGTTTATTCCTAACATGGACGATTTATCTCTGACGAGAAGGCAGACGAGCCGTCCCCAGCAAAGTTGTTGAAGTTTTTTCCGAGTTGACAGCAAATAGAGTCCTGACGTGGACAAGCAAAGGACGAAGTTTCCGATGATTCAATCTTTTTCAGGATGATGATAAGAATCCCCAGCACGGTCGCACGAGATCAGTGGGTTGCCGTAACAGTCAAATTCAGCTGATGAATGTCGTTCCCCAAGCAGTGGCGCAGTTTATTTCTGCGGTTGGCAAATTTCTGGGTTCCTAGTATTCAACCGTCTCGTACCGCGAATGTCTGAAGGCTCCAGGCTCTTCACCCAATCGGGTCCAAGCCGCTTGAATAGGGGCAGCTATTGCACCTTAAAAATTTGCCCAACCTTATTCACTTGGTTTATGTTTCAATTGCATTAGCATTTGCATATAGGGTCATGTACATAGGTTACTCATCTGCATAGCATAAGCATAGCAAGTCAGCTAACAGGGGACCAATCATTATTCTCATCTCTAGAGGCCTATCAAGAGGTTATTATCCTGATTCAACCTCATTCAAGTCATCAGAAAAGAATTTGGAAGCTATCAAGTCAATGGAGCAAGCAGTTCATCTATCTTCTAACTGAGGGTGTCTGAGGATCAACAAAGAAATGGTGAGCTGTGGGCTGAGCATGGGGAGTATCTAGACATCTTGGAGGACTTATAAAGTCATTTGGAGAAGGAGACAAGTCATTGGTGAAGTCACAAGAATTACAGTTGAAGACAGTCAACTAGGGTTTCATCTGGGTCAACCCTGGGTCAACTCTAGGTCAATTGACTGATTGAAAGGCATTAAGGGCTATTTGAGAGATGTGGGGTTAATAATTTGACATGAAGAATAAGGATATGTTGTTATGCTAAGAAGAATTCAAGAGAAATCAAGGAGAAGAGGAGTTTCTAAATTAGGGTTTCTGTGTAAAATTCCCTAGTTTAGGACAAACTTCCAAGCAAGATAAGTCAAAATGCAAGCTTCAAATGGATCCTTGGCCAACATGAAACTTGTAGAGGATATCAAAACCTTTAATTTGAGCGGTGGAAGACATCAAGGAGATTTATAGAACTCAAGTTATGGTCCTTGCAAGTTACAGGTCATCTGAGGTATCTGAAGTTTTGTCTGTGAAAGTGACTTGACTTCCAAGCAATTTTTACCCCTCAAGGAGATTTCAAATGAATTTCTGGTCAACATAAGAATTGTTCCTCATTGTCTTAGCTTTCTATAATGGTATGGTATTCCTTAATATGATTTGTGGAACTCTACTTATGGTCTTGGCAAGCAAAGGGTATTTTGGTCATCTGGTGATTACAGGTCATTCTTAGCCTATACCTAAAACTCATACAAGGGAGCTTCAAATGAAAAACTTCCCAACATCAAAGTTGCTCAAAATGCCATTTTAAGTCAAGAAAAGAAGTCATGAAAGTTTGGAAATGCATGGAACAAGACTTGATAAAAGTTGGTGAAAAATGACTTAAAAAAGGCATATAACTTGAAAAAGTTCAAGTTGGAAAATGGTTTGAGAGATCTACAAGTCCAATATGGGTCATCCAATATACCAAATTGATTCCCAACATCATTTTAAAGACATTGGTTCAGCCACTTTTTTGAGTTAGGGTTTAAAAATTAGACTTGCTTTGTATTTTTGTTACTTGCATAATAAGGCAAGTATAGAAAACTTGGCACAAGATGAATTTTCAAGGCAAGGAGCTTACATACACTTCCCATATCTCATGTAAGGAGATTTTGACATAAGTTTGGAAAGGTGCAAGCATGAGATAAGAGATATTCAAAGTATCATGGCATGAGAAGTTCATGAAATTTCCACAACTTTCTAGAATCCTCCAAGATTATTCTAGAAACCTCTAAGTTTGTTAATCATCATCTATATATTGGATTGAGATCATTAAGAGTAAAGGTTGGTGATAGTTGATGTTGAATCCATTTGCAAATCATATTGAATTTTTTCCATCATTTTTCCATTTTTTCCCACACTTTCACATGTTTGAATTTCCATTTTTTTCAATCCTTTTTCTCTCCATTTTTTGATCCTTTCTCATGACCAATTAATTCAATATACTACATAGGATTTTTCCATCAACTTTTGAGAAGATTTTAGTGCAATTCCATGGTTGTATCAACATGAAAAAGTGAGCTCCAAGTGCAAAAGTGATTTTCATTTCCTCACCAATTCAAGCATTTTCTTTGATCCTAATACCTCTACCAAGAATTATTGAAGGTTTCTACACTTTTTTCCAAAGAAATTCGTGCTCCATTAAAGCTCCATAATTCATTTTTCCAAGGTATAAAGAATTCGACATAACTCATGATTTATGAGTCTTTCTTGCATTATTGTTGTTGCATCACATTGCTCTCATCTCCTACATGGATTCTAGTACAAAAAAGATGGTTTTTATGACAATTTTTGGTTCTTGAGTTTTTCTTGAGGTGCCACATTTTGGGAGTTAGAGAGAGTTTCAAGAAAATCTAAGACCATATTTGGATTCCTTGATTTTTTTCCTTGAAGTTTGACCAAAATTTTGTGTGAAACGGATAATTATTGATGGAGTTATGGTGTTTCAAAGTAGCAAAAAACTCATGTTCATGGGGCTGCGGGTTACTATTCACAAAATTGAAAATTTTGATTTGGAGAAGAAGGTGTTAACACCGTCGGATGCATTTCCAAGTCAAGGTTTCTTCCATTCATCCAACGCCTCTCACTGCGCCACGCAATCGGCCACATAAGCCTCATGCCACTTTTATTTATTCATGATATTTCCTCTTATTTCCTCATATTGCAATGTTTCTTTTATTTTTCTGTTTTATATGCTGACTTCAAATAATAATAAAAAATAGGAAAATTAGTCTTTTTGATCCCCATTTTTTTGTGCTGAATCTTTAAGATGTCTAGGATTTAATAAAACTGGAATTATAATTTTACCATTTTTTGACATTTTCTTTGGATTTTTTACATTTGGGTCGTCATAAAAAGGCCAATGCTGGTGCTATCATTTTGTTGAATTTCTTTAACCTATCAAAATACAATTTAAATGTCAATCCTTTTGCAGGGATCTTATACACACGTTGAGGTATTGTGATATATTTTTGTGGGAATTTTATTTACCATTTTAATTGGTTTTGGATGTTTTCTTTAACATGCTCCACTTTAATCTTTCCTTTGGTATACATGAGATATCTTGCAATGTTTTCATCTTGTTTGACCATTTATCTTTGGATATTTTTGTGGTATCTCTCACCCCTGGTTTGTGGCTTGATGTAGGGCATTGGAGATTTTTATTTGAATTTTTTAGCACCTTTTGCTATTTTTCTCATATTTTGTGTTCGAACTTGTAATTTGGACTTCCGAACGGACTTTATTTTTGTTAAGGCTCCAACGGCCGATTTGTGTTTGCGTGGTGAATGCCGTGGTTTATATTTCTTATTATAGATAGGCTATAGGTATTTGAAGACCCCTTAGGTGGCTGTTATTTGTATGTGTAGCTTGCCCGATTATCGACTTGTTTGCATGATAGCACGTTGCGATTCCAAATAGTGGATTACGCGTTTCATTCGGAGTTTTCACTCGATTCTTTGCATATGATCACTTGATATTTTCTTATTCCATCCATGAATGGGCTTGAGGTTGAGATGAACCTTCCTCCCTCCTTTGCATTGCATTTACCATTGCTATATTCATGTTCACTTGTATGCGGTTGTTACTTGTATTTCCGTTTCTTCCTTTCGTTTCCTTTCCCGTAGGACTTCCATTCTTCCTTGTTCAAGGGAGGATGTGATAGACATTAGGAGTTAACCCATGCATGATAACATTAGGGTAGATTTTATTCCCTTTTAACCCTAGGATTTGTAGAGTGTCATCTCTTCTTCCTTCAAAACAACAGAAAAACATTAATAAAGGTTATAACAGAGATTAATTCATTTCTTCCGTCAAAAGATTTGAACAGACATCAACCTTTTGCAATAAGAAAACCCTTGTTTAAAGGTGAGATTTTTCATAAAAAACAACAGACAGACTTGTGTCGTACGTGGCCCGAACTACGTTTGCTCTGATCTTTCATGCTGTATGAAAGTACGTAGGCATAGGATGCGATATCCTAGCGAGCAACCTTCCCCTCCTTTCCCGTAGGTAGGCGAACTACGTTGACTCTGATTTCTCGTTCCAGGCGGGAATACGTAGGCATAAAGTGCGACACTTTGCCGAGTCATTTTTATTTTCATTTTATTTTCTTGTTAACCCTTGACATATAGTTTAGATAGAATAACAATCCATACCCGAAAACAAGCGTGGATCCCGTCGAGTACGACGGACGTGAGGGGTGCTAATACCTTCCCCTTGCGTAACCGACTCCCGAATCCAGGTTTTGGTTGCGACGACCATACCTTTCCCATGTTGTGCGAGGTTTACTCTGAGCGTTTCCTTTCCCTCCTGTGGGATAAATAACGCACGGTGGCGACTCTTCTGTTCAGCCGGCGCCGATTTTCGCAGTAGCGACAAAGGGTCAATGGAGAGACTTTTCCTTTGGAAGGAGAGAGGGGGAGACAACTTGGATTAGAACTAAAAAAGTTCCATCACTTGGGGAATAAGTACTTAACAAAGTAAATAAGCAAGATGAAATAAGACAAGTAAGTATGCAAATTACAATAAGCATATACTTCAAACGATATCAATGGTTACACCCAATAGTCAAACATCTTAACAAAGATTTGGGGCATATCTTAACAAATATTGGAACATGATGAAGGTAATTACCACATAAACAAATCATAATTTGAAGATAGGCAAGTCACAAATTCAAAACATAGCAAATGTAACAACAATGCATAGATGATAATGAAACACCATTAAATCAGTTTAAACCTCATAATTTAGGAGGGAGAATGAGGTAATTCATGGTAACAAGGTCCTATCATGCTAACAAACACAAAAGAAACAAACATCCACAAATCTCACAAGATAAATAAGCATGGTATAAAAGAATGTCAACAAAGACGCGAGGTAACGACCGACAAAAGAAACAACTTTCAAATTGGCAAAAAGCAATGTGATTATGAGCAACTTGAAATTTTTTCTTATTAAATAAAACTAGACATTATTATGAACATTTTGCAAAAAGAATGGATTGAAAATGATAAAAAAAAAAGCAAGTTATGATTTTTTGAAGTTTGTTGAATAAAAAGAAATAAAATGGTAAAAAGTGTCCTCCATGGGACTTGAACTCAGGACACAAGGGCAGAAGATCATAAGGGGCGCATGGTTTTACCACTGGGGTGGCTATACATCCGTGTATTTATCCACCCCAATAAGTATATGAGGTATGTTTCAAAGGATTTCTGGGCAAGATAAAATAATGAAATGCCGAAATACGGTTTGATGCGTAACTCACTCAAAACTCAACCTTTTTTGGTGAAATTTTAGTCAAAACCACTTGGAATTTTATGAGGATCATGATGGTGTCATTCATTTTTCCAAACAATGTACACAAAATTAAATTCGAAGGAACATGCAATATGGAGTTTCAAAATGCGTTTTGAAGATCAAGGCTCAAAGCTGATACAATTAGAGCAATAAACTCACATGAGCAAATTCCAAACATGCAAAAGGATGAGTTTCAACAGAAGTTTTGATTTAAAACACATCAGAACAAAAAATGGCATGTTAGTTGCAAAAGGATGAAAATTGGTGTTATAAGAAAAACTATGTAATGACAGCAGTCATGATGCCACACCCAAATCCACAACTAGCTATGAACATATACAAAAAAAAATCTCTTAAGTTGATTATGACAATAACCAAGTTGTTGAAGTTCATGAGCCATATTTTAAACACATCAGCTGTAACAACTTTAGAGAACAAGCTTGAAAACATCAACAACTTAAACTTAACTAGAAAACAACCAGCACTTCTTCCAACAGTGAGGATCATAGAACAAAAGGGACATGTCATGATTATATGTTTGGAAAATAGAAGCAGTAATATGGACAAATTCAGAGATGAACACATCTAAAGATCTCTAGAACAAACAGTTGGAAAATCCTGAGATCTAAAGTGAGGCTGCCATCCTTGACAGTGAGCTTTCAACAAAAGATGTGAATATTTAAAACATTAAGATCTCAAAATAGGGACAAATGATTCATGTCAGGAT
This sequence comes from Lathyrus sativus, assembly GCA_963859935.3. Lineage (NCBI taxonomy): Eukaryota > Viridiplantae > Streptophyta > Magnoliopsida > Fabales > Fabaceae > Lathyrus > Lathyrus sativus. The sequence continues at coordinate 259,120,699 of OZ012739.1, forward strand.
TTAGACATGGTTCTCAAGGCATAACAACAAAACCTGGTTAAAAATCAATTTTGCAATTCAAGCAGCAGTTACCAATTTTAAACCAACACACTAGTTAACACAAAGACTTCATAGTTTGCATTTTATCCTTGGCATACATGATGACACAGGCAATCAACAGTTTGTTCTTTTCAAGACCAATAGTGTAATATTCAATTTTGTCAATAAACATGTGTAGCAGCAAGTTCTAAAAGACAGTCTTATGCATAAACTTTAATGACAGTAACATAAATTCAAATCAAATGCTAGACAGATCCAAGTATGCATTAAGTTGAGTTTACAAGCAAACTGGTATGATAGTGGTACTGGTCTTATGCATATTTGTAACTTAAAAGGCTTAGCCAAACTTGGCAACAGGTGGTGGTGAGTGTGATAACCTCAGGCCCTAGCAGACAACCAACTCTTAACAGCCAAGTTAAATCAAGGATTGTGTAGTCCAACATCTATTAATTGCCCTCATGCTTTTTTAACATAAACTGCATTTGCTCACTGATATAGGGCAGCCAACCAGCATGATGAGGTTAAATCTTAAATGAACCATGAGCTACTCTCACAAAAGTAACAACATACATTCAAGACCAAATATTTCTTTGCAATATGCTTTAGTTGGATGACACAGACTTAACAACAACAGAATATTTATATTTCAATCAAAACACCTCAAATCAATATTTTTTTCCAAGATCATATTAAGCATACACAACAATAAGCACAACAGCAATGCATCAAAATTTCAGCAGTGTAGTACATACAAGCACAACAAAACCACCAGCTGGTCTAATGGTATACAAAACTCATGACTTGCAAATTAAAGTACTTTGAAATTTCAAAAACTGAGGCAGATGCAAATCAAGGGTGTGAGCATGTTATAAATGTAATATTAAATGAGTTCTAACAAGAATTTAATTCAAAACATCCTTGGGTTAAGAAATGGTACATGAGTAGCAATGATAAGTAAGATATGGACATGAGCAAAAATGAAATGATCATGATGCAAGGAATCAAAGCCTTATAACAGTTATCCCTTCAAAATGCCAACCACTAACATAACAGTTACTTTCAAAACCTAACCTAGATGTTGACGGATTTTTCTAAGTGAAAACAATTTGGTTTTAAGGAATTACAAGTCTTAACATTTACAAAGTACAATAAAACCAATGACAGCCATAATGTGGACAAAGGGAAATGGTGGATCAAAAATTAGCAAACTTCCAGGCATGGATTAACAGTCAGGTCTTAGCATGAAAAGCACAGTGTCTTTATAAAGACCAATCACAAATTTACATTCCAATTAAGTTTTTGTACAAGAAATCTGAACAGACACAACAAGGATCAAGCAAGCAGCTCTATTATGACACTCTAAGCATGACAGTCATTGTTTCATTAACAAACCCTAGCATGTAAACTTACTACCGACAGCAAATGATGCAAAACAAGGCAATACTCAATGAACTAGCAGCAATACTTAATGAACTAGCAGCAGACATTTTGAATAATAAGCCACACTTAAAACAAAACTGGCTGCAACCCTCCCCTTCTTTTCCCAACTTAAAGTAATACCAACAAAGTAACCAAAAAACAACAATGATGCTCAAACACATACAATGCAATGATAAAAAAAACTGATCTCATCATGATATTGGAAGTTAACAAGTTCTGCAGTAATGGATTGACATCATTAATACAATAACACAATTCAACAGTCTAAACACAACTTATTACCAAAGCAAAAGGTTTAATGCCAACTGTCCTACTCCATACATGACATTGCCAAAGTCAAACATTAGCACACTCAAAGTATGCTTTTCATATGATTGTAGTTCAAAGGCAGCCAACATGACAATAGGTCCAACATGATAAACCAAACCTTCAAGTTCAAAATTCAAACATGTATTGATGACATTTATGCATATAAAGGAGGGGGTTTATAAGTACTAACCTCTTGTAGATCCCTCTCAACCAGCTAACAACACAAAGCAAGAACTCCCTCCTCTTTTGAGCCAACTTGTAGTTTCCTTCCTTTTTGAAGCAAGATGCAATCTTGTGGACAGTTGAGGAAATATACTTCACCACTAGTTCTCAATGCTTTGGACAGTTGTAATAAGATATAAGTGAGGTGTTTGGATGATTAAAACAACTGAAATAGACCTAGACCAAGATTTGGCAAGTTTTGAGGGTGGTGGTCAAACTTTCTTAGTGTGAAAGTTGACTTTTAGCAAAATGGTATTTTTTGGAGGTTTAAAGGTATAGACACCTTCTATATGATATTTAAGGATTGTATGGATGCTTTTTAGAGGTTTGAAGGGATGAAACTGGTCTTGAGCAGAGTTTTGCTCAAGACAGTTTTTTTGGAGAAAATGGAGGTTTTGAAGATTTTGGAATTCTTGATGAACGAGAGGAGAGTGAGAGCTATGGTTTTCTGAGATTGCTCTGGTGTGTTTGAACTCATAGAGGAGGCCTCTATTTATAGCCAAGCAAGAGTGAGGGCAGCCTTGGTCATTTACCACTTTTGGAGGGAGATTTGTGAAGAAAATCTTGCCAAATCTAGTGGCAGCCTCTTCACATCAACTCCATGGCTCAATGCAAGCAAAACCAGCTAACATGAGGGGGGGTGAGGTGATCTGAGATGATGCTAGAGAAGTAGGAGACTGCAGTTACCACATGTCTTGGAAAAGTTTCTCTTTCTTCCTCTTATTTGAATAAAATAATGTCTACTTGCCATCAACTTGCAATGTTCATCAAACCAACTTCCCTTCTGGTTTTCTCTTCATACATACCTCATATTATCAGTTTGTAACATAATCCAAGGGTGGAGAATGACTCAAGTTGTGAAAATTCAGTTTTGAGAAATTTTGACAAAGTGGTTCCAAGTGTGACAGGCCCAACTTCTATGGTGCATAGTACTACTCAAACATGCTATTGAGGAGTTCTACCATAATTTGGAAAGCCCTTAGGTAGCTATACAACTTTCATGTTTTGGGAATTTTCAAATTCTTGAGGGAACTAGGTTGAAAAACCCTTCAAAGTTTCTGAAAAAACCACTTACAAGTGCTAAATAACTTAGAAATTTTCTAAGTTATTTCCCCTTCAAAAATGAATTTTGCTATAACTCCAATTATGTGCATTTTTTGATCATGGATAACTTTGAAGCTTTTGTAGGATTTGTCAAGATATTTCCAATGAGCTTTGAACCACTTCAATTGGATGTGTGGTTGAGGAGTTATGGTCTTGCCCCTTTCGAAACCCTAATTCCCGATTTTTGCAATTACTTCTCAACCCTTGATCCAATGGTCATGAAATTTTATGGGGAGGTGTAATATGACATAAGGAACATTTTTTATTCACATCTTGAAGTCAAATTCCTTATTGTTGAAAAGTTGACTTTTCGGTCAACCGTTCGATCGATCAGTGTCTACCGAGTCGCCCGTTGGTGATCCGGACATCTTGAGGACTTGAAACTGTTTGGATGGACTTTACTAAGCCATAGGAGCTTAATGGACCTTGATCCCACCATTGAAATACTCTTTGAATCGAAAGTTAAACTACAGTTGACTTTTTCTGATCGAAAACCCTAATCGGGTATCTCAAATTGCACTGTTCTCAATCCCCGGGTGACAACCTCAAATTGCACTCATTCATGGTCCAATGTATTATCCTTGATCTTGTTTGAAGTTGGATCAATCCAAAACATTGATTGATCAAACCCTTGAAGTTTTGATTTTGACGGTACGGAACCCTAATTCATCTGCATCTTATCAAAGATAAACTGAAAGTGGGTTAAGGTTAGTTAATCAAGCAAATATGATCCTACAATGATGATGAGGATCTAAGGGGTCAAAATTTGGGGTGCAACAGCATCCAACTACTTCTGGACCTTTCTTTGATTTTTACCACCATATTTGGTCTAGTCCTTCTAAGCTTCTGCTTAACAGGCGGACACTCTTCACGCAAAGGCAAGTGATGAACCACAATATCTGTGTCAATACCGGGCATATCTTCGTATGACCAAGTAAAGATATCACTATACTCTCGAAGCATTTCAACCAATCTTTTCTTGACATCACTCTGCAATGCGGCCCCTATCCTGACTTCTCTTCTGGCTTCCTCAGTACCCAAGTTGATGACCTCAATTTCCTCCTGATGAGGCAGAATGACTTTCTCTTCCTGTTTCAGTAGCCTGACGAGCTCTTCAGGTAGGTCTTCATCTTCATCAATCTCCTCTTTGGCTTGAAATATCGAATTATCAAAGTCAAACTGAGTCATAGACGGTTCTGGAGCGTTGTCATCTGCAATGTAAAACCTACAATGATGATGATTTAATGCTTAAAATGATATGCAAACAAGCATAAACCACATTACCATTTTATTGTTAAAAATAAAAATAGGAAAGATAGAGATCACAATATTCGAATGCAGAAAAATGCCCTTTGATTAATTGATAAAATGATTGTTCCAACATAAATGACTAGGCCCTGAAGACAAAGACCATTATGCTCCGGGTAGAGCATAGGGCTACAGATAATCAAGGAAACAAATCATTACTCTTCTGTCGTCACTTGGATGACTTCTTTGACAATCTAGTTGTTTAGGCTCTGTCCAGGAGTACACAGCCGGATCCATGTATCCATGTCACAATCATTGATCTGTACAGTCTCGAAATAAAATGGTGTTAAAATGTTAAAGAAGTCACAGTTGTTTAGGCTCTGTCCAGTTGTTTAGGCTTAAAATGATATGCAAACAAGCATAAACCACATTACTCTTCATCTGATACAACATTAATCTGCTTAAAGATCACCCCTCTGCTGGTGAACTGGACGGGTCCCTTATAGCGCGGCGCACTCTGCGAGGAGGGAGATGGGCTGTATCCCAATCCGAATTTGTCTTGCTTGTTGGGGATGTTCAGAACTTGGCCCCAACCCTGAGATGCCCCATCTTCCACCACGGCCTGTGCTTTTTAAAGGATGACATGGCAACTTCAGGTGCTTTGGCCACAACTGGTGTTTTATCCTTTCACTGTCAACTTCGACATGTTTGAACGAAGGCAAATGGCTTATCATAATGTCTTCTTCCCTACAAACAGTAACAAATTTGCCACCTACCATATATTTCAACTTTTGGTGCAGCGTTGATGTTACGGCGCCTGGCGAATGGATCCAGGGTCTTCCTAACAGGCAGCTATAAGCTGGATGAATATCCATGATATAAAACACAGCGTCAAACACTTCAGGACCGACCTGGATTGGCAAAGTCAATTCCCCAAACACGGACCTTCTAGTCCCGTCAAAAGCTCGTAGCACCAAGTCACTTGGAGTACACATTATACCTCGGGTGTCCGGCTTCATCAGCGCTTTCTTGGGAAGTACATTCAGTGATGACCCAGTACCCACTAACACGTGCGGCATTACAGACCCTCTGCATTTGATAGAGATATGCAGCGCCAGATTATGATTTCGTCCCTTGGGCGTCAAATCCAAATAAGTAAAGCCCAACCCGTTACCAGCATTAACGTGTGCCACCACACCCTCCAGCTGATTAACAGATATCTCCTGTGGCACATAAGCGGTATTCAGGATTCTTAAAAGAGCATTTCTGTATGCCTCGGAGCACAACAGCAATGACATAATGGAGATCTTTAACGGAGTTTGCTGTAAATGATCTACGATCTTGTAGTCACTCTTCCTAATCAAGCGCATGAACTTTTTCGCCTCCTTTAACAAGGACTCTTTCTCACCAGCCTAGGAACTCTCTTCAACCACTGATTTACCTTAACCCTTGTCATATTTTTCAGCACTCACCTCAGGAGGTGAAAATATTCTTCCACTCTGGGTTATTCCACCAGCCCCTACCAGATTGTCGACAGAATCCAACGGTGAACCCTTCAGTTCCTGCTTCTTCCCATTACAGTAGACTTCGGCTCCGTAATTCCAAGGAATTTCCTTAGTGCTCTCATATGGTACGGGTCCAGCTTTAGTAATAATGATGGTTGGTGGCCTTGGAGGCGCAGAAATAGTGATAGTCTTGTATGGAATCGAAATTGTCGCAACTTCATTCTTTTCTTCATCAACTATTTTCTCCCCTTTCTTCTCTGACACTCTTTCAAATTGTAGAATACCATCATTCATCAGCTTCTGAATATGATTCTTCAATTTCTCACACCCCTCATGATGGATCAAACACTCTGCACAAGCTTTATCACACCCAGCGAATATTCCTCCACTCAATAATTTGTCCTTCACGAAACTCAACGGCGTCTTCAACTCTTCGACATCAGCTACCAAATTCACACCCTCATCCTCAATAATGGCACTAACCCCAGCTGCCCCATGATTAGGCATGGGATTCTACACGACATTGGGCGCATCATGAGAAAAGTTAATAGCTTTGCTGTCTATAAGATCCTGAACCTTATGTTTGAATGCTTTACAATTATCAATGTTATGACCATGAGCACCAGAATGAAAATCGCACCGGGCGTTAACATCATACCCTGGAGGTGGTAGGCCGGTTAAAGCAGCCAATGTCCTTTTCTGGACTAACTGCAACTGCATCAAATGTTGTAGTAGTTAAGGGTAAGGCATTGGTGGTGCGTCGAAGTGTCTGTTCACAGTCCTTATGCACTCCTGAAACTGCCTTGGCGCATAGTTTTGTTGGTTATGCTGTTGTTGTTGTGGTTGTGGTACTGCAGGTATGGTAATACTTGCAATCTGAGGTTGTTGTTGAACGTATTGATGCTGATTTCTGTTTCTTCCCCGGGAACTAGATACTGCATTGGTTTCTCCCTCTCTCTTTTTATTGCCAAAAGTCTTTCTCCCTCCACCAGATGTGGATCCTTCACCAGCTTGAATTTTGCCCAATTTGATTCGATTCTCGACTATTTCTCCTGTAATGATCAGATCAGAAAAACCACTAGACATGTTGTCGATTAAATTCTCGTAGTACACACCTGGTAATGTGGCAACAAACATGTCTATCAGCTCCCTCTCCGCCATAGGAGGTTGCACTCTAGCTGCCAATTCACGCCACCTCTGGGCGTATTCTTTGAAGCATTCATTATTTCTTTAGGATAAGTTCTACAATTGGACCCTATTCGGTGCCAAGTCACTGTTGTATTGGTAATGCTTAACAAACGCCTCAGCCAAATCCCTCCAGCTTCGGATGTTGAGTAGTTCTAAGCCCATGTACCATTCTAGAGACGGACCAGAGAGACTGTCTTGGAAAAAATGCATAAGCAACTTTTCATCGTCAGAATAGGCGGACATCTTGCGATAATAGGAACGAAGGTGAACCCTAGGACAGGTAGTGCCTTTGTATTTATCAAAATCAGGAACCTTGAACTTCAAAGGAACCTTCAAATTTGGGATCAGCCCCAAGTTTGCCATGTCCAACCCCATAGAGTTCTAATTTTCAAAGCTTTGCATCTTCTCCTCAAGCATCTTAAATCTTCTTTCTGCCTCAGGTTGCAGACTAGCATTAAGATCCCTCATAGAAAACACATCGTCTTGCTCATCTTGTTCCCACTGAGGGCCAGTATTCCCGTGTACAGCACACGTCATCTCAGGTATGGGGATTCCACCTACATTACCTCCGCCCGGAGGGATAACAACTGGAGGAACAATATTAGCATGTGGCGTACCACCATCATTACAAGGAGGAACAACAACAGTCCTACCGTGAAGCACACCACTCCCGTCAACCCTAGCAATTAACGATTGCACCAAAGTCCTCAGTTGTTCTTGTCCATTTGCAACACCTTGCATCATATCCATGTGTTGGGCCATCCTATCACGGAATTCCTGCATCTCAGCTTGAATCTGATCCATAATCTTACGTTGATTTCCCCGAGTGGCGTAACGATGAGTCGTCTGGTTCACAATCCTGAAACGACTTCAAATCCACAGAGATAAGGTTAACGGCTCCGGAGCACCTGTGATGCAAGATTCAAAGTGATGCAATATGCAGACATGTATATATGCATTAGGGAAAATTTCCCCTCGATTCTAGTTCCACGAGAACAACACGACAATGGAAAGCCACCAGATAAGCTTAGAATGAACTCCTCATAAATAAAATGAGAGCATAAAAGTCAGCTACAAAGCACAGTGCTACATCAATACAATGGAATCAAAATGACCTCATCCAACAGATCTGGTGATGGTCAAGATACAACATAACGACAAACTACAAAGAGAGGCACTATAGTCAAGTACGACAACGAGAACGGAAATCCTCTAACAGCTCATTCGTCTCGGGATGGTCTGGCCTGACGAGCAACCCCTGGATAAGCAACTCTCGCCGGCTAATAGTGGTCTGCAAACCCTGAGCATAATCCTCCCAGGAGCCTTAACGAAAAGCTTCCTCAAGCTTACACCTCTTCACATCAGCTCTAAACTTGTAATCATCCCACGTTGCAAGCGCTTCATTTAATTTGCAGTTGCTTTCACGTCGGAGTGAGGATTCAGCTACAATCTTCTCATCCTTGAAGTTGAGCCTTCAACTTAGCAATCTGTTGCCGCAGTCCATCTTCCCGCTCCTTGTTGTTTGTTAAGATGGCATTCCATTGTGCATTAAACTTTAAGATCTCCATATATGCTCTGTCTATCTTTTTCTTCTTGTCTCTGAGAACATCACTAACACTCTTCAAGTCTAGGTCTATATGCTCTCGAGCGTGAATCACTTCTGTTAATTCTGTACCTAGCTTGTTCACTAATTCAGTCTGCTTCTTGGATGAATAAGTGGCTTCACACCTCTCGCTTCTGAGCTGAATAATCTATTTTCCAAATCCTCGTTTGCCTTACGCACCTCTTCTTTCTCGGACCATAGCTGATTATATTTTTGAATATCAACAGTAGTCGGCTCCTCAATCATCAAAGGATATAAAGGCTTACAAGGTGGAAATGGCATAAACAACCTCTCAGCTCTCTCCTGAATCCAAGTCACATAAGGATCATAAGCTCTACTATTGTTCTAACCCAAAGAAGCTTTCCCTCTCCGATGAATCTTGATCCAAGCTTTCTCAACTCTAGTCAGGGTCTCACCTTCAAGCAAACCAGTGAAATATAGGGATTCCTATATTTCCTCTTCCTTCGAAGGTTCCTTCAGAGCATACCCAAGTTGCCTTACTGCAAGAGGTGGGTTATAGTTAATATCCCCTCTTCTTCCAATCAACGGAACATTGGGAAAATCCCCACAACTAAAAACAATATACATGCCCAAGAGGTTTCGGTCAAACCATACAATGTTCTCCGATCTTAAACCCATAAGCCTTTCTGGCCACTTAACAGTGCTTGCAAGGTCAACAAAAGGTCCACTCTTTGGCAGATGCAAAATAAACCATCTGTACAGCAGCGGAGCGCAACAGGAAACATTTTTGCCTTGCCTGTTTTCATTCTTATAGTGAATCGAATGATAAACATCACCTAAGAGAGTTGGCACAGGGTTCTTAGAGGTGAAGATATAGCAAGCATCCAAATCAATAAAATCAGGCAGATTAGGGAACAAAACTATCCCATGGATGCATAAGGCTAGAATGGCATTGAAGACCAACCAACATCCGTCTTTAGCGCATTCCTGAGCTTTACCCACCAAGAATGGAAGTAGAAAACCGGGAGTCCCGACTTTCCCTACCAGATTACCTTCCAATTCAGAGACGTCAAGATGCAGAGCACCAGCCAACTTGGTTAATTCAGGTTCTTTTTCAGAATGCAAGGAAGGCGCTTCTCCCAGTACAGGAATTCCTACCAAGTGAGCAAATTCTTCCAGAGTTGGCAACAAAACATAATCCAGGAACACAAAACAACGCAACTGAGGATCATAAAATTGTAGCAGCGCATAAATGCCGTCTGACTCAAACTTAGAGGCCTTGCAGACAAAACTCAGGATCCTTCCATACTCTTCTCTGAAATCTTCCATCACACCATGGTCAGCCACTGAGATTAGCTTAAGTAGAGGTCCTATCTTTGGAGTCGGGAACTTGTATAGCACACTTTTCTTCAGATCAGGCTCCACACCGATAGTGGATTAGAAGACTAGAATCAAGGAGAAAATATACACTTGAAACATAAATACATTTCAATGTTAAAATGAAAATATGCAATGATGAAGATGCAAATGCAACCAGGGATCAAGATTGATGTGCTGCTGACTGAGATGAAACAGCGCTTCGCTCTGGCGAGAAAATACCACAGCATTGATATAAGGACCCACTGTATCAAGGATCAAAAGTTCACACTGACGACAAAACCAGGTAGGTTGAAGGTCAAAGTTTCCTGCATAACCCTCCCCACTCACATGCATGAACCTATCTTTGACAAGGTCTGGCATCCTATGCGGTCGTCAGTGTCACAGACTTTCGAGAAACGATGATACGTTTACCATTTCTGGTTTGTCATCATAGTCTAACGAAGCGGCCTCACTTAGCTGACTCCCAAATGATCGGTCTCCAGAGTCGACAGTTTCCTGATCCAACACCCCCTCCCGACTAATGTTCAAAATAGGATGTCTTCATAGAAAACCTCGTCTGAACGCGAATTTCTTGGGGATTAATGCATACTGAAACATACAGGTCCGTCACTGTAACACCCCCTTTCTATACCCCCAAATAATCACATAATCAATTAGTCACATATTAAAAATGTCATCAGAGTATAATTATAAACATGGTATAAAAGGGGCGAGTCACATTACACATGAAATTAAAACATACAACTCCTGTTCAACAAAATATATGCAACAGTGGGGTAACTTTGCAACAGAGGAACTTAGTCCTTACACCGACATCTCAATATTTAGAATAAAAGCGGAAAATCTAAACATTGAATAACATCAAACATATATACATATATACATCATCCAGAATTATTCAACAACATAAGTCACGTTTTCATAGACATTCGCCAACCAGATACATATACAAATGTATCACAAAATAATCATGAACATCCTAACTACCCGGTGCTACATATCAGAGCCGACCGACCAAAAGAATGAAGACACGCTTCACAAAAAGACCTCCAACATACCTACTCTGCAATGCCTCATAGAGCACCATAAAACAACAGAAGGGTGAGAACTATTATCATAACAACAATGCATATAATTATATATATCATAGCATAAAATACACATATTCTGCATTCTCACCATAATTCATCACAACACACTCATATACATCACAATATATATATATATATATATATATATATATATATATATATATATATATATATATATATATATATATATATATATATATATATATATATATATATATATATATATATATATATATATATATATATATATATATACATATAAATCCAAGCATATTTATCATGCATACTTCCACAATTCTATCATTCAACATAAACATACACATTTATGTTCATTCATCAATGCACCATTATAAAGATGATAAATGAAAATCATAGAGACCGACTCACGACTCTATGCAAATGCAATGTGGTGCCGACTCAATCATCTCAATTTCACTCAGGAACTTATTGGAACCATCGCTCGTTACCACTGTTACTCCCCATCGGGCCTACGATGTTCACCCATTGCTCACACCTTACATAGGCACACAATGTTTATGGATTGCTCACACCTCACATAGGCATACAATCGTTTGTAATCATCGCTCACACCTCATATAGGCACACGATGTTACAACAGATTCTCATTAGAATCCCACAACACAAGAATGCACATCATTATGCTTCACATGCAAAATGACTCAAGACACTCTTGAAATGCATACATATTCACAATATATTCATGCATTCATCTCATACTATCACATACAATCGATATACACAATCACATCAATTACGCAAAACGACAACGAGCATATCTTTACCACCTAAACGGCAACGAACTCTATCACAATTATCATGCATTCACATTTAATTTAAACAATGCATATAATTTGCAAAAAGGCCACAATTCACAATAAATTCTACAATATAGGATTCACGCCATACGACCACCCACAACATATCATATAACAGCACACAAGCTACACACTCGGGATAAGGTTAATCACATCCAAGTCGAAGAATCGATATTGGATGGAATAAAAAGAAAATGTTGTGCTGTCATGCTCGCTAGGCGAGAAGAATAGCGAGCCCTTCGCTACTCCACTCGCTCCAGCGAGTTTGGGTCTTTTTGGTTCTGTCCAAGTCTGGGAGTGTTTGTTGGCAGCTCACTGGGTGCTCGCTTAGCGAACCCTTCGCTACCTCACTCGCCAGTAATTCGCCTAGCGAATACTTCGCTACACAAACCCTCAATAATCAAAAAATGTCAGAAAGTCACAAAATCACCCGATTTTATTCAAACAAGTTCCAATAGTCTCGGCCTAACGTTCCTCGACTAAACTACGCAATTTATGTCGAATTCTAACCGTGAAAACCTCAGTTTCTATCGATTTAATCCAATTCGACCTAAAATGGAAAATGTGTAGAAAAACAACCAAACAATCCAACCAAACACATACATAATGATACACATTGATGAGATAATAAGATTTCACACCCTTACCCGATTAAATCGATTCTTAGAAGTTTTTTTGAAGATTTCCAAGCTTTTTCTCTTTTTCTTCTCTTTTCTCTTCTTCCTCTTTCTTTCTCTCCTTTTTCTTCTTTCTTTCCCTTTTCTCTCCTCTTTCTCTCTTATAACTTTCTATTCTCATTCTTTCTATTACTTTTTCTCTCAAAACATCTAATAATTCATCTTCTCACAAAATATCTAACTTAACATTAATTAAGAAATATCTAAAATACCCTCCAACATAATTTCCCCGAAAACTCTCAAAGACGATAAAATAACACAATATGCAAACATAACATATTAACACACCAATTCCACAAATAAAATAATAATCACCCAAATAAAATAAAAGACTCAACAAAAATGGGAAATCAGAATCGGGGCGTTACAACTCTCCCCCACTTTAGAAATTTTCGTCCTCGAAAATCTTATCTGATTCAAACAACTCCGGATACGACTCTCGCATCCCACTCTCTAATTCCCAAGTCATATTGCCTTCCGAAGTGCCTCCCCACGCTACTTTCACAAGCGTAATATCCTTTCTCCTTAGCTTCTTAACTTCACGGTCCAAAATTCTAATCGGTAAAGCTTCAACCGTAAGGTTATCTCTCACTTCAACCTCGTCCATAGGAATAACATGTGATGGATCCGAAACATACTTCTGAAGTTGCAAAATATGGAATACATCATGCAAATTCGAAAGATTCGGAGGCAACAACACACGGTAAGCCACAACACCAACTCGTGCAGTAATCCGATACAGACCAATAAAACGAGAAGTCAACTTCTTCGACTTCAAAGCACGACCCACACCCGTAACCGGTGTAACTCTCAAAAACACATGGTCACCTTCTTGAAACTCAAGATCTATCCTTCTCTTGTCATGATAGCTCTTCTATCTACTTTGAGAAGCTTTCATCTTTTCCCGACTAAACTTCACTTCTCTGTCGTTTGTTGTAAAATCTCCGGTCCAACTATCGACCTCTCACCGGTTTCATGCCAACACAAAGGTGTTCGACATCTCCGACCATACAAAGCCGCAAATGGTGCCATACCTATACTTGAATGAAAACTGTTATTATAGGTGAACCCAATCAACACCAAATAACTATCCCAAGCACCACCTTACTCGAGCACACAAGCACACAATAAATCCTCCAACGATTGAATTGTCCTCTCGGTTCGACCATCCGTTTGCGGATGATAAGCCGAACTCAATCTTCACTTAGAACCCAAAGCCTTTTGTAAACTCTCCCAAAACCTCGATGTAAATCTAGGATCTCTATCCGATAAAATACTCTTAGGAACTCCATGTAACTTCACAACCACAAGAACATAAATCTCGGCTAACTTCTCCAAAGGATAACTAATATCAATTGGAATGAAGTGAGCAAATTTAGTAAGTCTATCTACGATTACCCAAATCTCATTATGACCTCTTTGCGTATTCGGTAAACCCGTAACAAAATCCATCGATATACTATCCCATTTCCACTCCGGAATGTCCAACGGTTGCATCAATCCACTAGGCTTTTGATGTTCCACCTTAGACTTTTGACAAGTTAAGCGTGAATACACAAATTGAGCTACATCCCTCTTTAATTCGGACCACCAAAAGATTTTCTTCAAATCTTGATACATTTTATTCGCTCCCGGATGAATACTTAAGTTACTTCGGTGTCCTTCTTCCAATATCATCTTTTTTAACTCCGCATCATTGGGAATACAAATACGACCACGGAATCTCAAAACTCCAAAATTATCAACCTTGAAATCCTCATTCTCATTCATCATCAAATCAACTAACTTCAAATCCAACTTTTGCTTTTCACATACGGTTGCAAGAAAATCATTCGTTACATGTAGTATGCCAAGTCTCACACTTCTCGGCGTCATTTCACAAACTAAACTCAAGTCTCTAAAATTCTCCAAAAGTTCCCATTCTCTCATCATCAATGCAGACATATGTAACAACATCCGACTCAAGGCATCGGCAACCACGTTTGCCTTACCCGGATGGTAATTCAAACCAAAATCATAATCCTTCAAAAGTTCTAACCACCTTCTTTGTCTCATGTTCAATTCTTTTTTATCAAATAAATATTTCAAACTCTTGTGATCACTAAAAACTTTAAATCTTGCACCATAAAGATAGTGCCTCCAAATTTTTAAAACAAACACCACGGCCGTTAACTCCAAGTCATGTGTAGGATAATTCTTTTCATGCACTCTCAATTGTCTTGAAGCATAAGCCATAACTTTTCCATCTTGCATCAAAACACCACCTAAACCTGTCAAAGAAGCATCACAATAAACCACAAATGGTTCTGTCGGATTCAGCAAAATCAAGATCGGCGCCGTTGTCAACCTTGTTTTTAGCTCAATGAAACTCTTTTCACAATTGATATCCCAAATGAAAGCCTTTTCTTTACAAGTCAATTGCGTTAATGGAAGTGCCAACTTTGAAAATCCCTCAATAAACCTCCGATAATAACCCTCCAAACCCAAAAAGCTTCGAATCTCCGTAACCGATCTAGGAGCCTCCCATTGCACCCCGCATCAATCTTGGATGGATCAACACTAATGCCACTACCGGAAATAACATGTCCAAGAAAACTTACTTCCGACAACCAAAATTCACATTTTGACAACTTAGCATACAATTGCTTCTCTTTCAAAATTTGTAACGCAATCCTCAAATTCTCTTCATGCTCCTCTTGAGACTTAGAGTAAATCAAAATATCGTCGATGAACACAACCACAAAACGATCTAGCTGTTCATGAAAAATATGATTCATGTATTCCATAAACACACCCAGCGTATTAGAAACCCCGAATGGCATCACGGAATATTCGTAATGGCCATATTGTGTCCTAAAGGCCGTCTTTTGAATATCCTCTGCTTTCACACGAATTTGATGATATCCCGATCTCAAATCAATCTTGCTAAAAACACGCGCACCAACCAATTGGTCCATCAGATCGTCGATCCTTGGAAGCGGATACTTATTCTTAATTGTCACCTTGTTTAATTGTCGATAATCAACGCATAACCGCATACTCCCGTCCTTCTTCTTTACCAACAATACTAGAGCACCCCAAGGAGAAACACTTGGCCTTACAAATCTCTTGTCCAACAAGTCATTCAATTGCTTCTTCAATTCTACCAACTCTGATGCCGACATACGTTACGGTGCCATCGAAATCGGTCTAGTACCCGAAACTATATCAATAGAAAACTCAACTTCTCTTTCCGGCGGTACATCTGTAATATCCTCCGAAAACACTTCAGGAAAATCACACACCACTGGGAACAATCGAGCTCAACTTTACTCTCCACCGACAATGATGCAAACAAATCGAACAATTGAGCTTTGTCCGCTAAAAGTTTCTTCAACTCTTTAGTGGATAGGAAACTCTCATCTTCATCATCTTCCAAAGAAGGAAACCTCACTAACTTGTGATAGAAATCTATATGAACTCTATTAAATTGCAACCAGTTCATACCCAAGATTACGTCCAATCCCTCCAACGGCAAACATACTAAATCCATAATGAAGTATTTACCATACATGGTCAAAGGACAACTTACACACACCAAAGACGTAGTTACCAACCCCGAAGCGGGAGTCTCAATAACCATGTCACCACCCAAAGAAGTCACGAACAAATTCAAATGCTTAGCGCACTCATGAGAAATAAACGAATGAGTCGCTCCAGTATCAATAATAGCAACTAAAGGAGTACTATTAATAAAGCATGTACCTTTAATCAAACGATCTGCACTAGTAGTGTCTGACCTAGCTAATGCAAACACCTTTCTGCCCGCTTGAGCTTGTTTCGGTTTAGTACACTTAGTACTAATGTGACCCACTTCTCCATAATTATAGCACTTCACTACATTCCTCCTACAATCAGTAGTAGCATGCCCAAGGCCTCCACAATTAGAACATTTCACTATGGTCTTCCAACACTCAAATGATTTATGACCCATTTCACCACACTCGTAACACTTAACGGAACCGGAACCTCCTCCTCCAGATCTCTTATCAAAGTTTCCCTTATACTTGGCCTTATCCACGGGTGTCACATAAGGTCCACTTCTAGCTTGTTGCTTTCCCTTCCTCTCATTCAAACTTTTGTAATGTGTAGAACGAGCCTTGCTATCTTCCTCGAAGATTCTACAACATTCCGTCAAATCCGTAAACCTTCTTATCCTTTGATATCCCACAGCTTGCTTAATCTTGGGACGCAAACCATTCTCATATTTAATACACTTTGAGAACTCAACAGTAGTTGCAGCATAGTGAGGATGGAATTGAACCAACTCCACAAACTTAGCAGTATAGTCCACCACGGACATACTACCTTGTTTCAGTTCAAGGAACTCCATCTCCTTCTTCCCTTTCACACTTTCAGGGTAATAATTCCTCAAGAACTCAGTACGAAATAAATCCCAAGTTATCTCTTCATCATCCACCTCAAGAACTTGACGCATACCGACCCACCAATCGTCGGCTTCTTCCTTTAGCATGTGAGACCCAAGTCTCACCTTATTCCCCTTCGTACATCCCATGACTCTGAAGATCCTTTTAATCTCTTTCAACCAAATTTGAGCACCATCGGGATCAAATCTTCCTTTGAATACCGGTGGTTGATTCTTCCTGAACTCGTCATTAGCATTAACGTTCGGTGCACCTTGCACCGCCCTGGCCATTGCTTCCAACGCAGCAGCCATCGCATTGTCGTTTCGACCAAACATCTTTTCTCACCATTCCCAAAAATAAAAACAAGGTTAAACAACCGTTCAACCATCATAACAACAAGACAGACACAACTGAAATAACACTGGCTCTGATACCACTTAATGTAACACCCTCTTTCTATACCCCCAAATAATCACATAATCAATTAGTCACATATTAAAATTTTCATCAGAGTATAATTATAAACATGGTATAAAAGGGGCGAGTCACATTACGCATGAAATTAAAACATACAACACCTGCTCAACAAAAGATATGCAACAGTGGGGTAACTTTGCAACAGAGGAACTTAGTCCTTACATCCACATCTCAATATTTAAAATAAAAGCGGAAAATCTAAACATTGAATAACATCAAACATATTTACATATATACATCATCCAGAACTATTCAACACACATAAGTCATGTTTTCATAGACATTCGCCAACCAGATACATATACAAATGTATCACAAAAGAATCATGAACATCCTAGCTACCCGGTGCTACATATCAGAGCCGATCGACCAAAAGAATGAAGACACGCTTCACAAAAAGACCTCCAGCATACCTACTCTGTAATGCCTCATAGAGCACTATAAAACAACAGAAGGGTGAGAAATATTATCATAACAACAATGCATATAATTATATATATCATAGCATAAAATACAAATATTCTGCATTCTCACCACAATTCATCACAACACACTCATATACATCCCAATGTATATATATACATATAAATCCAAGCATATTTATCATGCATACTTCCACAAGTCTATCATTCCACATAAACATACACATTTATGTTCATTCACCAATTCACCATTATAAAGATGATAAATGCAAATCATAGAGACCGACTCACAACTCTATGCAAATGCAATACGGTACCGACTCAATCATCTCAAGTTCACTCAGGAACTTATTGGAACCATCGCCCGTTACCACTGTAACTCCCCGTCGGGCCTACGATGTTCACCCATTGCTCACAACTCACATAGGCACACAATGTTTATGGATTGCTCACACCTCACATAGGCACACAATCTGATTGCTCACACCTCACATAGGCACACAATCATTTGTAATCATCGTTCACACCTCACATAGGCACACGATGTTACAACGGATTCTCATTAGAATCCCACAACACAAGAATGCACATCATTATGCTTCACATGCAAAATGACTCATGACACTCTTGAAATGCATACATATTCATAATATATTCATGCATTCATCTCATACTATCACATACAATTGATATACACAATCACATCAATTTCGCCAAACAACAATGGGCATCGCTTTACCACCTAAACAACAACGAACTCTATCACAATTATCATGCATTCACATTTAATTTAAACAATGCATATAATTTGCCAAAAGGCCACAATTTACAATAAATTCCACAATCTAGGATTCACGCCATACGGCTACCCACAGCATATCATATAACAGCACACAAGCTACACATTTAGGATAAGGTTAATCACATCCGAGTCGAATAATCGATATTGGATGGAATAAAAAGAAAATGATGTGCTGTCATGCTCGCTAGGCGAGCAGAATGACGAGTCCTTCGCTACTCCACTCGCTCCAGCGAGTTTGGGTCTTTTTGGTTCTGTCCAAGTCTGGGAGTGTTCGCTGGCAGCTCGCTGGGTGCTCACTTAGCGAACCCTTCGCTACCTCACTCGCCAGTGATTCGCCTAGCGAATACTTCGCTACACAAACCCTCAATAATCCAAAAATGTTAGAAAGTCACAAAATCACCCGATTTTATTCAAACAAGTTGCAATAGTCTCGGCCTAACACTCCTCGACTAAACTATGAAATTTATTTCGAATTCTAACTGTGAAAACATCTGTTTCTATCAATTTAATCCAATTCGACCTAAAATGGAAAAAATGTAGAAAAACAACCAAACAATCCAACCAAACACATACATAATGATATACATTGATGAGATAATAAGATTTCACACCTTACCCAATTAAATCGATTCTTAGAAGTTGTTTTGAAGATTTCCAAGCTTTTCCTCTTTTTCTTCTCTTTTCTCTTCTTCCTCTTTCTTTCTCTCCTTTTTCATCTTTCTTTCCCTTTTCTCTCCTCTTTCTCTCTCTTATAACTTTCTATTCTCATTCTTTCTATTATTGTTTCTCTCAAAACATCTAATAATTCATCTTCTCACAAAATATTTAACTTAACATTAATTAAGAAATATCTAAAATACCCTCCAACCTAATTTCCCCGAAAACTCTCAAAGACGATAAAATAACACAATATGCAAACATAACATATTAACACACCAATTCCACCAATAAAATAATAATCACCCAAATAAAATAAAAGACTCAATAAAAATGGGAAATCAGAATCGGGGGGGGGGGGGGGGGGGGGGGGGGGTACAGTCACTACTTTCCGCTCCAATGTTATGTGTACACTCAAGCCTGGGTTTTGGCTTATCTCACAGTGGAACATTCCCACCCAACAACACAACAATAATGATATATAACAGTGCTGGAAAGTAAAATGCAAATGTAATACTGTACAAATGCAACACATATACACACCCAAAGATAAACACACAAGCGTTAGGATTGACACGCATAGGGGATGGGAAAAGTCCCCAGCAGAGTCGCCAGCTGTCGCTACTGCGAAAAAAGATCGGCGGAAGACAGAAGAGTCGTCACCGTTCGTTATTTATCCCAAAGAAAGGGAACGGAAACGGTCGAAGAAAACCTACGAAAAAGGGAGAATACAGGTCATCGCAACCAAATCTTGGGTTCGGGAGTCGGTTACGCAAGGGGAAGGTATGAGCACCCCTCACGTTCGTCGTACTCGACGGGATCCACGCTTGTTGTCTAATCAAAGGGCGTTTGTCTATCTAAGCTACAGGCTACAGGAAAAAATAAAAGAAAAGAGACTCGATAGAGAATCGACTTTCTATGCCTATGTACTCTCTCGTGCAATGGAAAAGTTAGAGTCAATGTAGTTCGGAAAACTACGGGTGAAGGTGGGGGAAGGTTGCTCGCCAAGACATCGCCGTCTTGTGCCTACGTATCCTCATCTGGTATGAGAAATCAGAGCAAACGTAGTTCAGGCTGATACGACCACAGGTTGGCTCAAGTGTTTTACCCGAGTAGGGTTAAACCTTAGTTCTAGCAGTTAGCTGTATTGTTGCTCGACCAATGGAGAATTAGGTGTTACCTGTTTGTGGTAGAACCAAGAGTTAACAACACTCTCTTTGAAAATGGTTTTCAATTAATCCCGAAGGATAAAAAGGTTTAATATTTATTTTTTAGTCTTTTATGAAGAAGTGAATTGAATTGTGTTTGTAATGCATGTTGCACTAAAGGCTATGACTTGAGAGCGAATGCGTCGCATATCATCCAAAGAACATACGCTAAACACTCTAGACATTTGAGAGGAGGCCCCCCAAACATCATTTCTCAAGTACTTAAGGCTCGTAGCGTACAACACTTATTATCCTTTATTATATGTTTTGAAGAAGTTTTGAGATGAGAAGAGAGGACACAAAACTAAGGGGAAACTAACCCAACTCTAATGTTATCATGCAATGTGCTCCTATGATTGAGATTAAGAGGGGAAAATCTACCCTAATGTTAGCATGCTTGGATTGAACACCTAATGTCTCTCTTACTCCCATGGGACTAGGAATCCTAAGGGATCATGGAAAAGGAACCAAGTAAACACAAGATAAATCAATCACAAATGAGAAAGAAAGAGATGCAAACATGAAATGCAACACAAAGAAAAGAGGGAGGAAAAAAAGTGTGGGGCAGCAACCACCACAAGCACATCTCAACCTCTTGAAACCAAGAAAGGGATACAAAACAAAAAAGAAATGCAAGCAAAAAGATAAGAGGATGAGATGAAATGGGAGAAGCAAACTCCTACGACCATCGACCATCAATCATCGAAGAAAAGTGGAAGGAAAAAAGTGTGGGACAGCAGCCACTACAAGCACATCTCAACCACGCCATTCTTCATACTCAAGCAAAGAAAAAGATGAACACTCATCACTTTGAACAACACCTACAAAAGTATGCATTCAAGTGAAAATTAAACACGCGTGTCGAAGAAATCATGATTAAACAATCAAGAACAACAACACAATATCCAAAACATCTCACTCAAATGCATCATACTGATCCATGAAGATTCAAAGTGAAATGATACCCAAAACAAGCTCAAAAACAGCAAACATGACATTCTGGTTCAGTGTTAATCGGTTAACACATATGGTTAACCAATTAACCAGTTAAAAATGTTTGGAAATTTGAAAATTCACACTGGTTAATCGATTAACCAGTTTGCACTGCAACTGGTTAACCTATTAACATTGTACCAGAGGTAGAAAACAGCAGCTCAAAAGCACTTTCAGCAAATAATCACTTATTCAATAATTTAGATGATCACATGATCAATTATGCACAAAATTAACACCAGAAAATAGTGATCCAACAACATGTAAACACATTCAAACAGCAAGATCATAAATCACATGGATCAAAAATCAACAAAATCAATCGAAAATGAAGATCAACATGATGATTATGCAAATAAGCTCAAAGACAGAATCGGATCTAGAATTTCTAACCTACAAAGCGGAGATTTGCTTGGTGAGTGTTGATTCACTTAAAATAAGCATATCCGAGCTAGAAATTCAAAATTCCTTTAAAATCCAAGTGAGTTCTTGTAGTAGAAATGAAGATCCACCAAAATTAAGCAAGAATTATCCAAATAAGCTCCTCTAGATCAACTTCAAAATTCAGATCCACAATAGCACGAAATTTGAACGGAGAATTGAAGATGATAAGGATGAAGGATGAAGGTTTTAGCTCTAGAATTTCATGATTCCAATGGAGAATCAAAGAATTCAAGGTGGAGAGAGCTTTAATGGAGTTTGGGAAATGGAAAAGTTGAGATCAAAATTCAAGAGTGTATGAATTCTGAAAAATGAAATGGAATTAAGAGGATTGTATGTGAGGTTTGGAGAAAATCATTTAAATATGCTCTTGGTTAGGATCCAAATGTGGTTTGGAGTGTGGTTTGTGAAAATTGGAATGGGATTAGGAATGGGAAATTGGAGGGAACTTTAATTAATTTGAAAATTAACCAAAATTCAAAGTGGTTCTAGATCCTTCCTTTGGTGTAAAATCAATTTCTCAAATGATCAAAATGGACCCCAAAGTGACCTCTATTGAAAACTCACGTGCAGAGCTGAAATTGTCTTGGTTAATCGGTTAACCATATGGGTTAATCGATTAACACCTTCAAAAGTTCAAATTTGACCTGATTTTGCATTGGTTAATCGGTTAACATTTTAAAAATTTGAATTTTGGCGCCTTCTGGAGGGAAA
The DNA here is from genome assembly GCA_963859935.3 of Lathyrus sativus. Classification (NCBI taxonomy): domain Eukaryota; kingdom Viridiplantae; phylum Streptophyta; class Magnoliopsida; order Fabales; family Fabaceae; genus Lathyrus; species Lathyrus sativus. The sequence goes on from OZ012739.1 coordinate 259,143,422, forward strand.
TCTGCACATTTGCCCGTTTTCATCCGTTCTAAGCCCTGTTCAGCCTCTGAAACTTGCTCTTGAATACTACAACCATCAGAATGCTTGAGATAGCCTGAATGCTGCCTCTTGAACTGAAAATATCCTGCAAAATAAAATAAAATTGACCGCTGGATCGCTGGGCAAAATAAATGTTGGAGCCGATGCTCGTTATTTGGTCTCTCGCACCAAAGAAAACCCTGAGCCACACGAAAACCTTGATCCCATGACTCAAGAACAAATGCTATGACATGCAAAAATGTGAAAACGAAAAGAAACATAAGCCAAGTACAAGAAATGGTTGGTCAAATTTTGGGGTGCAACAGTTGGTAAATGAGTTTTGTAACTCGAAATGAGGTGTGGACAAATTTTTAAGAAAGCTAACACAAAATACTATAATATAGAGAGAAGTCTCTATGAGTTATTCTATTATTCTTTTCCTTTGAGTTCGGTTAACCCCACCATAGGATGATTGGACAGACGCTTACTATGTGGCATAAATGTGGAATAAGTTAGATTTAGGCGGGTTGTATGAAATTTTAACATAAGATTTATGTTATATGTTATATTTCCATGTGTACTTCATGTATGTTGTTATGAATAGTTATGTTAGAAATCAATTAGAAACTCTGTAGAGCCGAGTGAACCCATAGGATAGGGGAAATCACTAAGATTATTATCTCACCCCAATATTATTGTTGTTTTTCAAGTGCTATTTGTAGGTTATATGCAAGAGAATTTGAGTGTTGAAGTTTTGTAGGATTTCTGACTATTGTGATACTGCCCTTGGTATAATTAAATAACTATTGCACCCGAAAATTGATACTACACTTAGTTCAAGAAATATGGGTGCTTTCCTAAGCTCTACTGAAACTCCAGCCTCAACATCTAGAGTCAAGAATGTTGAAACATGTAAGGTCATTATGCTTAGAAGTGGAAAAGAATGTGAAGGATCAAAACCTATAAGACATGAGGTGCCAATTGAAGAACTATCATTTCAGGATAGATCATAAAAGAAGAAATATGATTTCGATGAGGAACTGGTTTCAGAAAAAAGACAATGAAGAAATACTAGTACCAGAAATACCACCACTTCCCTTCCCTCAAAGAATCGACAAAGCTAGGGAATAACAACAGTTTAGCAAGTTCATGGAGATTCTTAAACAACTTCATATCAACATTCCATTTATTGATATTATTCAACAAATGCTCAATTACTGCAAATTCATGAAAGATGTTCTCACAAAAAGAAAGTGGGCAGGAGAATTTGCTACTATTGCATTAACTCAAGAGTGCATCCAGCTTGTGCTAGGAACACTTCCTCCCACAATAAAGAGATATTTAATGGTAGGGAACTATGTGACCTTGGAGCAAGTATTAATATTATTCCATTATCCATATTCAAGAAACTGGGAATTAGAGCTGCAAACCAACAACAGTCACACTCGAACTTGCAGACATGAGTATATGTTATCCCCAAGAAGAAATTAAAGATGTGCTAGTAAGGGTGGACAAGTTTGTATTCCCTGCTGACTTTATTATTATGGATTTCAATGCTGATGAGGAAACTCCCATTCAGTTGGGAAGACCCATCATTTCCATAGGAAGAAATTTGATTGATATGGAAAAAGAAGAACTCACAATGAGGATCAACGGACAACAAGTTATCCTTAATGTCCTGAATGCTTTGCAATATCCCAATAAAGAGGTAGCTAATTGTTCAATGATCTCAAGTTAGGAAAGTATAATCCACAAGAGCCTACTTAAAAGCAACAATGTCTTAGAGCAAGAACCGGGATAACTACCAACAAGATGGCATTATAAGTGGACCTCTGTGTAAACCAAGTGGAAAGGCATAGCCTATGGAAAGTCTAGAATTATCGTCAGATGAGAAGAAGCACAACTTACCTTCAGTGGATAATCCTCCTGAATTGGAACTGAAGCAGCTACCTGCTTACTTGCAGTACGCTTACCTAGAGACAGGACATAAGTTGCCAATAGTTGTTGCTACTGATTTATTTGTTGAGAAAAAGTACCAACTGTTGACACTTATGAAGAAACAAAAAACAATTGCTTGGCAAATATCTAACATCAAAAGAATCAGTCTCATAGTTTCCATGCACATAATGGAGGATAATTCCAAGAACAACATTGAAATCCAAAGAAGGTTAAATCCAATCATGAAAGAAGTGGTGAAGAAGGAAATTATCAAATGGTTGGATGCTAGAATCATTTACCCTATATCTGATAGTGTGTCGGTGAGTCAGATATAATATGTACATAAGAAAGGAGGGATGATAGTCGTAGCTAATTAGAAAGATGAGCTAATCCCCACAAGAACTATAATTGGGTGGATGATTTGCATGGATTACAGGAAGCGGAACAAGGCAATAAGACAAGGTCATTTCCCTTGTCTTTTATCGATCAAATGTTGGATAGATTGGCTGGTAAGGAATCTTATTGCTTCCTTGATTGGTATTTTGGTATAATCAAATAACTATTGCACCCGAGACCACGAGAAGACTACATTCACATGTCCTTATGGCACTTTTTATTTTAGAAGGATGCCCTTTGGACTGTGCAACTCTCAAGTTACATTTCAATGTTGCATGATGGCCATTTTTCAGATATAATTGAGAAATCCATGGAAGTTTTCATGGATGTTTTTTTTCCGGATAATCATTCAAGAAATTTCTGGACAATATAGATTTGGTGTTGACAAAATGTGAGGAAAACAATCTTGTTCTGGATTGAGAAAAATGTCATTCCATGGTAAAAGTATGGATTGTGATAGGCTATAAAGTCTCAAAGAAAGGGCTAGAAGTGGATCAAGCCAAAGTAGAAGTGTTAGAAAAGCTGCCACCACCTATGAATATCAAGGGAATTAGGAGTTTTCTAAGTCATGTTGATTCTACATGAGATTTATCAAGGATTTTTCTAAGATAACTAAACCATTATGTTAGTTGTTGCAACATGACGTGCCATATGTCTTCAGCCAAAAATACATACATGCTTTCAATTTGCTCAACAATTCAGCTAATTACTCATTATTCATAACAAATTAATTTTGAAATAGTGTATAATTACAAAATTAAAAGTGTAATTATCTAAACCCTAAAATTTTATATAAATGATTTTATATATTCAACCGTGAATATTTAAAGATTTTACGATCTTGCTTCTAGATTTTTATAATTAATAGTTTTTAGGTAAACTCTAAAATTTCACATCAAATCAGCCATGAACACGTTGTACCCATACTTTAATGGAGCATAACAACCGATGTTATTTGACAGTTTGCTGCAGGAGTGGGAAAGTGTAATACTATGAAATGCATGTAAACATGAGTCTTTATATTTTTAAAAATATTTTTTTATAAAAATATATATATTCTTTAAATATTAAAAGTTTTTAAAATTTGATTTTTATAAATTAAAAGACAAACTTTGATATTTTATAATATAAATATACATTGTGGAAGATTATAACATAGTCAAAATCACAAAATTTTCAAAAATATATATCTAAAAATAATTTTTATGAAAAGCTATTTGAAATAACTTGAAATTTAAATGATTTTTTTTGAATTTTGTATATAAAAAATATTATAACAAAAGGATGAAACACATAAAATAAAATTTTAAAAATAATTATTTAAATCATTTTTTTATTTAAAGCTTTTTCAAAAAATTCTTTGAATAATTTTTCAACAAAAACTACATAACACTAAAAAATGATTTAAAAAAAAACGATTAAACAAACAGGCCCATAATATCTTATGCAGAAATTTTATATTTTGCATTATTTATGAGTAAAATAATAATACAAGATTTTCTTAGGGCTCACACATTACTAATGTGCTTGAATTGTCTTACTTTCTTAAGAACTACTGATTTTTAGGAAGTCATAAAATTATATCGGCAAAATAAAAATGTGGTTATTATAATAATGGAAAGTTAGTGGAATTTTGAGAATTCATTTGACACTGGTCAAGTTTCATTAAGAGCTAGGACATGTTTAGTAGCTTGGTGTTAAATGCAAGGGCAAATGAGTCCTTTCCGTATTAGAATATATAAACCAAAATTCAATTCCCTCATTATTTAGAGAGAGAGAGAGAGAGAGAGAGAGAGAGAGAGAGAGAGAGAGAGAGAGAGAGAGAGAGAGAGAGAGAGAGAGAGAGAGAGAGAGAGAGAGAGAGAGAGAGAGAGAGAGAGAGAGAGAGAGAGAGAGAGAGAGAGAGAGAGAGAGAGAGAGAGAGAGAGAGAGAGAGAGAGAGAGAGAGAGAGAGAGAGAGAGAGAGAGAGAGAGAGAGGAGAGAGAGAGAGAGAGAGAGAGAGAGAGAGAGAGAGAGAGAGAGAGAGAGAGAGAGAGAGATTTTGTTTATCACCTTGGAGAAACCTCATGCATGTAGAGGTTAATCTTGGAGCAAGAATCAAGGTTCCATTGTGGTTAGTACCAAGCCATCATCATCGTCGTCTTCAATTTACCATCTTTATTTCAGGTTTTGATAAAAGGTGGGGTTCTCTTAGGTTAAGATTGAGACTTAGAACACCCTAGGGATAATGCATGTTAGGGTGGACAAATGATCCATATCTTTCTTGCTAACTTGTGTGATTTTATGCGTTGGATATTTAATGATGCTTGCTTAATAATTAACATATGTCTGCTTAAGTTGTATTTCTTGCCATATACTACGTTAGACACTATTTCATTTAGTTAGAATTGGAGAAATGGTGACAATTGGTTATGCATAGATGTGTGATCTATTATAGACTAATGTAACCAATTACCACTCATGAAAATGGAAAAAAAAAATGCAAGTTAGGGGCTTCATGTGATCTGTTACATGTTTTAGGTAACCGATTATCATCTAAAAAAATTACCCATAATTAAAATAGAACTAATGTGTAACCGGTTACGTTTTTAAGGTAACATGTTACCACCTGAGAAGTTAGCCCAAAAAGGAGGTAGTGGCTTCGCGTAGCCAATTACACCTTTTTGGTAATCGATTATATGATTAGAAGCCACTGTAAGTTGAGTTTTGTAGTTCTGATTAAGATGCAGTGGAATGCATTGAAAACTAATTTAGAAAGATACCATATAGTAAAGTAAATTGATGCTTGTATCCTACTACTTCTATTAAAGGATAGAAATGAACATATGATTCCTTTAGAGTGAGTATTAACACTTATTGAACAATGAGTATTGACTTAGGTGGTCTATGAGTATTGAATAAATGGAAATGATTAAATAATATGAATAACCATAGATTGATATATATGGTATTGAGATTTCAAATGTGTAGTCGTACTCCAAGTTGGTGAGTATTTTTAACATTGGTTGAAAGGAATCAAGTATGATAGGTACAATGAATTTTGAATTCCTAGAGCATGTCGATAATATAGTTCATTCATATAAGAGTGATCAGAGAAAAAGGGGTATGTCACTCCATAAAACTCGCCTTAGTGGACACATTGAGTAGTTTCATCCCCGATTTCATAACACTAGAATCGGAAATAAGGAGTATTAGTAGAAAGTGGATGTTTGTGACGCTAACCACCTCTTGAATTCTACATGGCTTGCGAAACTAGTGTATCGACATTCCTATAACATAGGAAGTTGAATGAGCTTTGTTTCCTATTATTGTGTTATATAACACACGAATATGATTCTAATAGAATATGATTAGTAATAAAAACATATTGGCCGAGTGGAGTTATGGTTTAGTGTTACATTTTTCATATAAGCATGTGTTAGACAATGAGTGGAGTTATGGTTTAGTGTTACATTTTTCATATAAGCATGTGTTAGACAATGAAAACCGTAAAAAATCTTATGGAGCATTGAGGATCTTGTTGTTCATGTTATTTTCTATTGTGCATTTGTCCCTATTATTTTGTATTAGACATCCTAATTGTATATCCTTTATGTTTTAGACCTTATGTTATACATGTATGGATGCCATCTAGACATTTTTTATTTTATCAATATCAAATATCCATTTTAAATATTATGATTCTAGACGTATTTAATTCGGGGTATTATATATTATTATTTAAATTTATAAATTTTTATGCATATTTATTCTCTTGGTCAAAACATATGGATCATTATATAGATATAAACTTATTATTTTTTTTATTGAAATTTATTATCTCGGTCAAAATAAATGCATCTTTATCTAAATATTAATTTATAAAAAATTTTAATTCAATTTGACTGAAATACATGCATCTTTTTATAGATTACTTTTATATTTAAAATTATAAATTTTTATGTATCTTTATTAGCTTGGTCAAAACATATGCATCTTTATATAAATATAATTTTATTATTTAACATTTAAATTTGTTATCTTGGTCAAAATATATCTTTATATAGATATAATTTTATTATTTTTTATTTAAAATTATTATCTTGGTCAAAATATATCTTTATATAAATATAAATTTATGAAAAATTTTATTTTAATTTACTGAAATACATGCATCTATATAAAATTATAACTAAACAATTATAAATTTATATTTATTTATATATAATTATTTTCAAAATACTTAATTCTTTTCTATATAAAATGGAGATTTCTTAATCTTGATTTCGAACAATTTTAAATTCAAAAATTGAAGTTCTCTTCTTCCTGCAAATAGATCTCTATGGATGCTGATTCAACTCCAAATGATGAGTTTCTTTTAGAACAGGTAAGTAATTTATCTATTCTAAATATTCTGACATTTCTTATGAATTTTAATTTTATTTTTTCATTTCAATCCTTCTTCCTTCAATAATTTTTGTCTTTATGATTTTGTTTTATATAGTTTAGTTTATAAATAAATTATACATCATCCATTCATATATTTTAGTCGATATAAATAATAAACATGTAAGATCCTTTGTTTCTAATAGAATTTTTTTTTAAACTAACCAAATATTTGAAAAAAAATACCAAATAAAATACGTATTCAGAATATTTACTAAAGTGGCTAGAATTCAACATGTATGTGTCATATCATATGGTTGAACCATGCAAGCCATAACAAATTCGCCATATGATATGGCGTAAGAGGCAAAAAAATCATATTATATTTCAAAGGATTTGCCAAATGGTATGGCGAATCAGTTAGTTGTAATTTTGTTTTCTATTTTTGTGGTGTATTTTTGTTTTAATATTTTGCTTTTTTATTTTTATAGGTTTTAAATTTTATTTTTCCTAATTTTAGTTTTATAACATAATTAAAATAATATTTGAAATTTAAATGATCCAAAAAAAATATAAATGGAAGAAATAGTAAAATATATTAATTTATAATAGAATATAAATTACAATTGATAAAAAAAAAAGAAAATTAATGGTCGGCTCTATCTAAATGACCACCGGTACCACATTGTAGAGGATGTGCGCGACGACGATGTTTACCACGAGGTTGTTGAGGTGTGTCCGGTCTTTGCGTGTTGACCCGTGAAAGAGATATTTGTTCGAATGGCCCTGACGTATCAGATGAATTTTGAAGCATTTGACCCCAATAGCTGGGAGGGCCACTATCAACGGCGCTTCCGTAATTAAGCCCAATGTCCATGTGTTTGTAGTTTTGTCGGGGAGGTTGGGTGGAGTATGGACGGTATGGTTGTCCGAATCGGTACATCGAATCCGTTTGGAAACGATGTATTGGTTGTTGTGGGGTTTGGTATTCAAAAAGTGGGTAGGTGGAAGGGGTAGGGTCAAAAGAGTTATTTGGGCTATAGGTGGAGGGGGTAGGGTCAAAAGATGTATCAGGTGTTTGGATGTCCACATGGCAGCATCATCGGCGTTGGGCTGGTGGTCGAGACCCTCGTACGGCATCCAGAAAAACTACAATAACAATATACGCAATGAGAAATACAAGTTTGTGTTTATCAATTAGACAAAGTAAAGGTAGATAAATTACATCATTTGGCCAAATGTGTTCCATAAGGTTGCGGTACACGACTATGGAGTTCCTGGAACATCTTTGGTAATTCATCCCCGGAACAAACCATCTAAAAAAACAAACACAAATAAATTATACACTAAGACACATTGTACGAATAATTAAGTTACAAAGAATTTTTGGCTGTAAATTCGTCTTGAAAATAAACTTACTTGTTAGCATATGAGAATATAAATGGATTGCGGTTGACTGGAGCAAGTGTTGGCATCCTAGACCAACCCCACGCTTGAAGGAGATAGGCGCAGCCATAAAAAGTACAAGAATTTTTTTTTGCATTTTTACATAGTGCATTATATAGATGGGCGAAGACAGCTGATCCCCAACTATATGTGCACACTTTGTTTATCCCTATGCAAATGCTCCAACATCTGCGTATTTTACAGTAACACCTTCATCGGAGGCTTTGTTGTTGAAAAATAAACTAGGGCATTTCTTTTCATTAGAGGAAATGTTGGAAACAGTTCCTCCGATGATGATGACAACGACGAAGAACGTTGATTTAGAAATACAGACATTCTAGACTCCACTCAAAATTATTACGACTTTAATTTATTTGATATGATATGACACAGGTATGTTGAATCCTAGCCACTTTGATAAATATTTTAAACACTTATTTTATTTGATATTTTTTTTTCAAATACTTGTTAGTTTAAAAAAAAATTCTCTCTAATAAGTTGAAATAACTAGAAAATATATATTATTTTTTTAATTCAATTTTTATTAAATCTTTTGTAATATCTCCAATATATTCTTATTATGTTAAATATTACCCAAATCTTTCTTGGAAGAAAAACATCGTTATCTTAAATTCTCTAAAATTATTTTGTGCGAGATATAAATGACTTATTTTATCAATATGCTTTGAATTTTAAATATTACTGTATTTATATTCAGGGAGAAGAAGCGATTTATGCAGATCTGGTATCATTGATATCTTTAAATGATAATAACTTTGCTAATGACAATCCTAGTGTTAATGGTGATGGAAATACAAATGAAGCTAATAATGATGATCCTAAGCATAACACTGATTGTCCCATTGTCATTACTCAAACATTGGAGGTAATTTTTATTTCATTTTAAATTTTAATAATCCACTATTTTTTAACTTCAACTTTCTTTCAATTTTATTACCACCTACAAGAATTTATATTGTATGGTATCTATTGCATCAGCAAAAAAAATTTATTTATACTACTTCCGTTCCTTTATATAAGAAACTATTTATTTTTTAAATTCATTCAATAACTAATATATTTGATTAATTTATAGACTAAATATAATGATTATTCAATAAACCTAAAAAGTGAATTGTCTCTTATATAAAAGAACATAGGTAGTATTATATTTACTGAGTATTATACATATGTTGTCTACATTAGGATACGTGGTGAGTTATATACTCATGCATTTTATAGTATGCATTTATATGTGAGGCTACACATAATATTGAAAATGGAGTCACATTCATGTGTGATTTTAATGAGTTGGTGTTTTAACTATGAGACGATTAATGCATTTTATTATTTATTTATGAGAAGTAGAACTAGTAATGTGTTTTACGTTTGGGTAAGTGGAGGTGACACCTTATTTTTGAATTTTTTGATATTTAGTGTAATATCTTTATGGCTAGGTATGAGGCAGCTCCTATAACTTCCATCTTGGGTGGAGGAGTCAATTTCCTTTCTTTAGTTTCATCTTGGTAGAGAAGGGTCTCCCTTCCTAGAGGTAAAGCTAATGATACTTCTGATTGGTTTTGGGACGGTCTCTCCCTTAAAAGTTGGCTCTGACCTCATTACCTATTTTTGGGATGATCCTTGGGTTATGAATACTCTTATTCGGCTCAGATTCCTTAGATTATTTTCTATTTCCAATCAGGCCTCCAAATTTATAGGGTAGGTCAGTTATTGGGAGGGAGAGAGCTAGATTTGAGATCTCAGGTGGCATATACATTTTCTCTTTGAATATGAGGTGAATTTTTTCAACGACCTTCATTCAATGATTAGAGGTTTTAGACCGTCACCAAAGAGTGATGTGTGGAGGTCGCGTGATTTGATTGATGGTGTTTATTCTATGGCTTTTGCTTACTTTAGTCTTCTTTCCCGTCAATTTCCCTCACATCAACAGGCCCCTCTCATTAATTTAGTCTTTCCGTCTATTTGGGTTGGCTGACATCTTATTCGGGATCGTATTCATACCAGAGGTAACTTAGTTAAGAGGGTAAACCACTTGAACTCGGGGACTAAATCCTGCCCCTTTTGTTCTTTAGTTATTGAGTCACCATTTCATCTCTTTGTGACTTGTGAGGTTGCTTCCTCTACTTAGTATATGATATTTAAGTGGTTGGGTAGGTGCGTTTTTTTTTCTAGGGAAGTCTTGACTCTTTTCGAAATATTTACTCTGTTGAGTGGACGAAAGAGGACTAGAGGGGACTGTTGATGATCTGACATGTTGTGGTCTAATCGATTTGGAAATCCAGGAATGATATCATTTTCTCTGGTTCTTTGGTGACAACAAAAGATGTGGAAGACATGAATATTCTGTTGGCTTAAAAATGGTTAATTGGTAAGTTTTTGGGGAACACTTGTACTAAGCTTGACTTGAGAACCCGATCCTGTTTTTGAGCTAATAGATGAGTGAGTGACTTCAACCTCCCTTTAGATGTGTTCTTATTGGTTTTGTGAATTCTTTGTTTTTGCAGGTGCCCTTAATTAGAGAGATCTAACTTTGTTCTTATTCAGTTTTTGTGTATTTCCTCTTTATTGTCACCCTGATGCTTAATGATTGGAACTGTTTATGTTGGTTTTTAAAACTTTTTGTTATTGTTTTGTTGTTTTAGTATATTTTTTCCTGATTTGACACTCCTTGTGACGTTTTTCGTGCTAGTCTCTAAGTCATGTGACTGTTAGTGCTAGTTTCATATCTATATGTTACATTAGAAATCCATCAAAAGTTGATCCCTAATCAGTATAAAAAAAATCATTTATAAGTAAAATAGGCTAAAATGTGATCATTCATATCTCTATGTTACATTAGAAATCCATCAAAAGTTGATCCCTAATCAGGATAAAAAAATCATTTATAAGTAAAATAGGCTGAAATGTGATCATTCATACGAAGTTGTTTATTTTTATCTCTAAAACTATTTCTTTCAAGATATAAACAAATTTATTTCAACTAATGTGTTTTGATTTTTAAACAACCACTTTCAGAAAGACAAAGCAGTGTATGTTGATCCAATATCATGGATACCACCCAATGATAATAACATTAGTAATGGTGATGAAAATTATAATGAAGGTATTGTTGATGGCGTTGGTGATAAAAAGTATGATCCTAAGCAAAATGATGTTAACATATCAAAGGAGGTAATTTTATTGCATTCCAAATTTTTCATACCCAATTTATATTTTCTAACATCTACTTTCTTTTAATTTTATTAGCACAAAATTTAGCAGGATAAACTATTAAATGTATTCAAAATCTTTTTTAAATTTTAAATATATTCTGTTCAAATTTGTGTAAAATATTTGTGAATCAAACAAATTATTCATATGTCTGAAATACTTTTCAATAGATATCAAAAAATTTGTCCAAATTTTGTTTGAAATATTTTTAAATATGTGTGAAATCCATGTAAAATTTATTTTAATTATGTAAAAGATCCTTTTAAAATATACTTAAAACCTATTTTAAAATTCGTTTGAAATGAACTAATGTGATTGGATATTTAAACACCAATTTTTAGGAAGGCGTAGCAGTGTATGGTTCCATTATGGTTACTCCATCAAAGAAGGTATTTTTATTACATTTCAATATTTAATAATCCTCTACTCAATTAATATTTTCTAACTTTAACATTCTTTTAACTTTACTAACACTGTATATGTATTAAGATTGTATGCTTATCTACTGCATCAACAAAAAGAACAAGAACCTCTAAAAGTCTTCCAAAAGAATATGTTGACAATTGGGAAGTTAAAGAAAAACCTCGGAATGATGGAATTAAGGTTGATAAGGTATGTAGTAAATTTTATAATTAAAATTTATATTTTATAACAAGGGTGAATTTTGTGTTTCCTTTAGAAATTTATGATTTAATATCCACAACAATTTTTAAATCAATCACATTTATTTTGTAAGTTTTGTTTTTAGAATGATATGTTTTTCATAATTAATAAAGTACATACGGTTGATTTTGATCGTAGATAATTTACTTATAATTGTTCAAAATAAATCTAGATGTTCATTATAAATGCTCGTGTGTACGTTGTTGTTGAAAATGTTGAGAAACATATGTTTAACATTTAATAGATATTAATTGTAAGTTCAAGAGAATATTGAGTTTAAAGATTTCTATACCAATATTTTAAATAAGTACTCTTATGTTTTCTTATTGACAAGATAAAAAATTAATTTAATCATTGTTGTACTACAGTCATATCGTCATAAAAAGGAAGGTTTTACTTGCCGATCTTTAATAGAAGTTGAAGAGTATGAGAAGAATGGAACACGTCCAAGCCGTAAAAGAAAAACAACAGAAAAAGGAAAAGAAATGATAAATGTGGAAAAAGAACAAGACGATGTAAGTACACTATTTTAAATTTATATTAAACCTCATGTATTATGTCATGTTGGCATTTTGGATGTATAAAATATCAACTCTTATATTTCTAAGACTTTTTACATCTTAATTATTTTTTTCAGGAAAAACTTTCTAAGAAAAAAAGGGATGATGCAGAAATTAATCGAATCCGCGTCGAAGAATTCCTCGCAGAAGCTCACTATAATTTACTTCATTGGTTTGACCATTAAACAAGAGACATCAAAAGGAGGACAAGCTACTATGCCATTTTTTAATATTTCTTTTTTTCAAAATTCATAGATTGTATTGTGGTAGTTTTCTCTGTTAATTGAGTTTGTTTTGAATGGTGTTTTTTAATAATTAAATTTTTTTTTACATTCGCTTTCATTATTTCTATTTGTTGATTGATTTTTTTGACTCCGTAGTAATTTCACCATTTAGTCTTACACAAATCACTTTCACATGAGTTCTCAGACAGAATGAGAGCTAAAGATTTGTACTCGTTGCTGAAAGAATTCGGTGATGTGGATGAGGTTTTCATTCTGTTAGCTCCCAAATTCGACACTGCCTTGGGGTGCTAAAACATTAAGACATAATTAATGTCTAAGTAAAATGAAGCAAAGAGGTTTCGACAGCCTCTAAGGAATTTTTCTAAAAGTTGAACGGTTGAAATAACTTAGAAAAATTAAGAAACCTAAAGTTATGAGCATTTCGACCGTGTCAGAGGTCATTCGACCGAAATTCCGCAAATGGCATTGCTACGTCGTTTTGAAATTCAAAAATTGGAGGGAGGAGTTTTGGTTCATGAGACACGTGGCGAATTCTAGAGCAGGAGGTTACATGCAAATGACACTTGTTAGATCGAGGAGATACCAGGAAGTTATTAGTAGTTAATTATTAGCATTATAAATAGGGATTTGTTAGACAGATTTCTGTGTGTTTTACCATTTGTACAAAGTAACTCCAATCAAATTTACTCAAAGTACCCGAGTGTGAGAAAAGAGTATTTTCACGGAGAATGTACGTTATGTAAAATCACCAACTTTTTAATAAAGTCTTTACAATTTCAGCAACATTTACATTTCCTCCGTCAAACCACTTGTAAGTATTCACAGCGAAGTACTTACATGGAGTGCGGCGACTCCTAAATCTACGTTGAGATTGTAATGATAAAGGGTGTCCACGGCGGGACGGTAAAAAGTGAGTACGGCGACTCAAATCCTAAGGCTAGGATAAAAGGGGAGTAAAGGTTATCCACAGCAGGACGGTAAACATGAGTATGACGACTCAAATCCTAAGGCTAGGATAAAAGGGGAGAATGTCCACGGCGGGACGGTTAAAAGTGAGTGCGGCGACTCGTGTAAATGTAAAGGAAGTTGTTGTTATGTACAGATGAATATGTACAGGCGAATCAGTTTATCCTCGTAACTCAGGAGGTTAGGGAATGAGATGAACATGGTTATAACTCGAAACAAAAATCCTAGCATGTTAAATAACATATGTGGATATGAAAACAAACAGAATTCACAAATAAAGTCAAGTGGAACCACAAGAAATTTCATCTGCAACCGTTTAGGGTTTACACTGTAAACGCACATTTCGCACATGGTCAAACCTGATGAAATATTAGTCAAACATGGAAAATAAAAATATGACATAAAAGTACATATTAAAATGAACACAATGAAAAAAGAATGGGTGAAAAATGATAAAAAATGAGAGAGTTATGATTTTTTGAAGTTTTATGTGAAAAATTGGAAAAAATGGCAACAAGGGTCATCACTAAGGATCGAACCCTGGTCAAGTATAGTGTGCGCACATGTTCTCTACCGCTGGGGCAGCCATAAATCCATTAATTAAAGTGAAACAATAAATACACATGGTTTGTTTGGTGGGTTTCCTGGGCAAAAACACATACACTCACATGGTTTGCAAAATATACCATAACTTCCTCAATTTTTATCCAAATTAAACAAACTTTATATGTAACTGGCCTAGAAAAATATGAGGAACATGATGGTGGTGTTAGTTTTTTGAAATTCCTTTCTTTTGAAAAATTCAATAGCAGCTGTACCTTAATGTTTATGTGATGCATTCTCATGTAAATGTCATGATACAACCACTTTCAAGCTTAAACAACTATGCACATAAACCACATAAATCACATAGAGTGATTCTGAACCTTTAAATATGTCCTATGTCAATAGAATATGAATGTAGTATGTAAAATGCAAGTTTTCATTACAAATGCATTTTGTGAGGTGTATTTGTGTTCAAGTAATTTCAAAGTTTTTGGACCATACAAACACTTTTCAAATGATGATTATAAGCTGTTAGAACGAGTAAACCAACCTGAAACGCATCACTGCAAGAACTGGTATGTAACATGTCAATGTTGTGAAAAAGTGAGCATTCCATGAGTGAAATTGTGATGCAATGTGTTTTGATGCAAAGTGACTATGCTAACATGTTATAATTGATTAGTATGAAGTGTTAGATTCATCATTTTATTCAGAAACAAGCTTGCTCCAAAGCTGGTATAGTGATGTGTCCTTTTTATGAAAAATGAGCATTTGAAAGATGGAATTTCACAGCAGTGTATTTCTGAGCAAGATGTTCATTCTAACACCTCAAGAATGCTTTAAAGTGAAGTGTGTGCAATGTGGTTTGAGTGAAAAAGTGAGTTATGCAAAAAGTGGCTTAGTGTGTGGAAGTGTATGTGACAATCATGCATTTGCAAAGTGATTTTTCATGACAGGGTGATTTTCAATGAAGTGATCATACATACATGTTACATTTGACCAATATGAGATGTTTCAAACATCACATGTGAGAAAAAATCAACTAGCATAACAGTTAGTATGGCATATGCAAATAGGAGCAAAAAGTGACATTTTTGAAAAAAAGTCACAAATAACACATAACTTCCACCATTGGAAGTTAAGTATAAAATGTGACATTTTCAAGATGAAAAATTTGACAGTTTGGTTTCATGGCTTTCTACTTTAGATTGGTATGTCCTACACCTCTAATATATCATATGAAATGAGTCTAGACCCTTGAACATCATTAAAATTGACAGCATGAGAAGATGGCAAGTGATTTGCAAAAATGTATGTGAAACTTGCATTTTGAAAGTGAAAACTTAAAATACTTGCTCTAACACTTAAGTGAATGTTCGAACATATTTTAAATGATATATTTGAGGTGTCTAGACAAGTGGTTTTGGTGAAAATAAGTTTGTGCAAAAAAGTGGTATGTGAAATGTTGATTTTGTGAAGAAACATGCATGTTGAAAGGTGAGATTTCATGACAGTGTGTTTTTCAATGAAGTGAACATACATACATGTTATAAATGATCATTATGAGATGTTTCAATCCTTACATGTGTGAAAAATCAACCAGTATGACAGTTAGCATGACAAATGCAAATAGGAACAAAAATGACATTTTTGAAAAAAAAGTCAAAAATAACACATAACTTCCACTATTGGAAGTTAAGTACAAAATGTGACATTTTCATCACAAACAGCAATTTCCAAGCAACAAACACAAGAACACCAAAGATATATAGTATAAAACATGTCTAAACACACATGATGTTCATATGTAGCAACAACAGCAAAGTGTCATGAAACAACATGATATTCAAAGTTCAAAAAAAAACATGATGCTCAAATATGCCAATTCACGAAAACTGATGTAAAAGACAATAAAACCAGTCACATACCACTTGATGAACCTTAAGCAAGCTAAAATACTCCTAGAAACCCAGAGATCCTTTTGAATGTTCTTGTTGCTTTGAGTTTTCAAGAATGTTGCAATAAAGCCAACACTTATACCAGTTTGAGATATAGCCCTTCCAGCTGATTTGTGAGACTTTGGACAGTTGTAATATGATGTATAAGAGGTGTTCCAAGTGTTAGAACATCAAGAAACCACCTGCTTCAAGTTTTGGCAATGTATGTGGCTTTTGGTTAAAGTGTGGTGGTGTGAAACGTGACTTTTTGATCCTTTGGTTTTTTGAGAAAACTAAGGGTTGGAACAGCTTCAGAGGGTCATTTTAAGCTTGTCTATGTGGTCTTTGAAGTGTTTTAAGGTTTGGAGGAAGTTCTGGTGTAAAAGATGCAAGTTGGCATTTTTGGGGTTTTTGAAGGATTTGGTGATTTGGAGAATTTAAAGCAAGGTGAATGAATTGTGATAACAAAGCTTCTTTGTAGTTTCTATCAGATGAATTGTGTCTGGAATTAGGTGAATGAGACCTCCTTTTATAGAGAAATGGATTGAGGTGCTTGCTAGAGACTTTACTTCATCATGAAGCAAGCTTGTGATATTTTGGAGCAAACCTTCAAGGGAGGGTTTTCCACTTGGTCTTCTACAAGACCATATTTTCAAAGTTCCTTGATGGTTTTCTGATGTTTGTAGCAGGCTAGGATCATAGGGAAGGGGCTGGTGCAGCCTTTCACTTTACACCTCATGCTTGGCATTTCAACTTGTCCACTTGCTCCACTTGCAAGGCAATGGACTCAAACCTTAGATTTTGGGCTATTCTACATAATTCTTTCTTGTATCATGCCACATACATCTCATACATCAGATACAATAAGTTGGATCAAGAAAATTTGGCAAATTTGGTGAAAGAAATCAATCTTGAAAATTTAGTCAATGTGGGACTAAAGTGTGAAACCCTTAACTTTGAATACATGTAACTTTCTGCTCATAACTCCTCTTGAGATGTTCTAATACAATTTAGAAAGCCCTCACATAGCCCTAAAACATTCA
This sequence comes from Lathyrus sativus, assembly GCA_963859935.3. Taxonomy (NCBI): domain Eukaryota; kingdom Viridiplantae; phylum Streptophyta; class Magnoliopsida; order Fabales; family Fabaceae; genus Lathyrus; species Lathyrus sativus. The sequence continues at coordinate 259,160,777 of OZ012739.1, forward strand.
TGTTTGCCAAGAAATCAAATTCCAATTGAAACTAGGTGAAAAATCCTCTCAAAGTTGGCTGCACACAAGCTTTTAAGGTGAAAATAACTTAGAATTTTTCTAAGTTATTTTCCCTTCTAGGAATGTTTTTGCTTCTATCTCAAAAAGTATGCATTTTCTGGTTGTGGACTAGTATGGGACTTTTGTAGGACTTGTCAAGAGCTTCCAAATGAGATTTGAACCAACTCAATTGGATGTGTGGTTAAGGAGTTATGGTTTAACCCTTTTCAAAACCCTAATTTCCCGATTTCTCGATTACTCTCTCATCCTTGATCCAATGATCATGAAAATTGATATGCGAGTCCATTATGACATAAGGAACAACTTTGATTCACAACTTGGATTCCAATTCTCAAAATTTGAGGAGTTGACTTTTCGGTCAACTGTACGATCGATCGGTGACGATTGAGTCGCCTGTTGACATTCTGGACATCCTGAGACTTTGATACTTTTTGAATGGTCTTTAATAAGCTATATGAACTTCATGTACCTCAATCCCACCATTACAACACCTTCCAATATCAAAGTCAAACCACAGTTGACTTTTCACTGGTTAAAAACCCTAATCGGGGCCTCCTGACTGCACTGTCTTTGATTCTGAACTGATTTCTTCAAATTGACTTCTCATTTGACTTTGATATTATCTTTGATTTCATTCCATGATTGAATTGGCCCAAATCATTGGTTGATCATTCCTTGGTTGTTTTGAATTTGTCGGTGCGAAAACCCTGATTCATCTGCATTTTAAACAAAGAAAAACTTGAATTGGGTTAGGGTTAGATAATCATATGAGTATGATACTAAAATGATAATGAAGATCTAAGGGTTAAAATTTGGGGTATGACAGGCTGGAACCTCCACAAGCTCATCTCAACCTCAAGCCATGGTATGAATAGATTCAAGAGAAAAGGAGAAGAAGATGCATCACAAACAAGTAACAAAAACAATGAGAAAAGGTCCTCATGGATTCATTACTTTAGGTAGGCTTCAAGTTCCTCCTAGGGAGGGACCAAGCAACCTTAAGTAGTATTCCAAAGTCATAGGACATAATGGAGATGAGGAGAAGAGATCTCAAAAGTTAAAATAAAACATCATAAGCAAATGCAATCAACAACATCAAAGGATGCAAGCAAACACCACATATGGAAGCACAATGTGCAAACATAAAAGTATGAGATCAAATGAACAATTTATGCATAAGGTAAAGACCTATGAATTAGCACACAAGACCTATAACAAGCTCCTAACATGAAACAATCAAAATTAGGTTCATCAACAATGCATAACCAAGCCTTGGAAGCAAAACAAAACAAGTACACCAGCAAAGATGCATAAACATGAAGCAACTTGCAAAATACATGAAAAATATGAAAATGCATCTAAAAATGCCAAATAAAATCTCAAAGGACCCTCAATGTATTAGGAACCAGGGGGTCAAAAGGGGAGATTAAAAATCAAAAGGGAAGTTTCTCAACAGAAGGCAAACACCAAGAGTGTCCCAAACTAAGGTAAAAATGGAGAGGGAACAAAACACAATTCAAACCACATAGAAACAACACCTAAAAATCATGAAAAAAATATTCAAAGATCAATCAACATGTTAACAAAATGCTAAAAAAAAATTAGAAGTTTAATCCATTCCATGAGCAAGAAATAAAATCAACAAGACATCACATATTTTTCACATCTCTAAATGACTATTTAAATAGAAAATATGCAAATAAATGGAAAATGCATCAAAAAAAGAAACTAAAAATGCACAAAATTAAAAGACATGCCAAAGTATGTTCATGATTTTTTTAGAATTTTTAGACATTTTTTGATATTTTTCACGAATTATAGAAGAACAAACAAATAAGAGAAATAAAATAAAACAAATAGAGAAAATAAAATGCAGGAAAAAACAACAGCCAACGGATCTGCATACTGGTCAAACGATCCAAGGCACCAGAGTGTGCCACCTCAATTAATGAATTGAGGTTTTGTTCATGTGTACACGAACTCAAAAGGACCACCGTAGGTCTTGTTGTGCAGCGCGTGATCAAAAAACACCAAACGGACGAACACGGTTGCGCCACGTCATCATCTTCAAGCTTGGACCAAACCAGCTCGCTGGAAAATTACGTCCGTCATCCCCTTCCTTGCTCCGGCCGCCACGAGTTCCCACCCCCACTGTAGCTCCGTCAAAACTCCACCATTTTCCACAAACTTTAGATGAAAATTCATCTACTCGTCGCGAGGATCATGAATCCAACCTCTATTTCCATTAATTCTCAACAACAACTCCAGAAATCAAACAACAAGCAAAACGTGCAAAAAATAAAGTTCACCAAAACACAAATTAAATGGTCTAAACATCATCAACGGACCAAGAAAATACTCAACGGACCAAGAAATTAAATGGATATCACAGAGGAATTTGACTGGAGTCTGGATACTCAACGGACCAAGAAAATACCTGTTGGAGAAAATACCGGAGTCTGGATACTCAACGGAAAAAGCAAAACAATATCAGTCACCATGGTCTGGATACCACAACCATCTTTACCGGAGTCTAGATACTCAACGGAAAAAGGAAAACTTCATCAACTGGATATAGGCCGGAGTCTGGATACTCAACGGGGAGAGGTGATCATCACCATACTTATCATGACCCATTCAAATCCGAAGACACTGCTGGGGAGTAACATGAGCCGGGGCCTGGATACCACGTGGGCTAAGAGAGATTACATGGTCTAGATACCAAGGGAAAATCAAACCTCCGAAGAAAAACCTGAAACAAAGAGATAACAACCTGGTCTATGTTTCACATGCAAATGTTTAAAAATGGCGTAATGCTCCATACGAAATGGAAATGCTACGCGTTTGGGTAGATGTTATGCACACATGCAGATGCATCGGAACCGAAACAACAAAGTAGATGCCAGAGAAAAAAGAAACCATCCTGTCAGGAACGAAAAACAACCCTGCAGGGAAAAGCTTACCCATGGCAATAAAAATTGGACTTATACCAAAAAGGCCTCGAAAGGCTCGCCTACCGGGGATAAAGTTCACACAAGAACAGAAGATCCAAAATCAAACGAGGATGCAGATCAACACTCGCTGAGGTAAATGTCCGGGCTGACTCTCCGGAAAACAAAACCTTCTGAAGAACAGATAACTCACCGAGTACTTAAAACAAATAGGCTAAACAACCTAACTTACCTGATAGAGAACAAAACTTCTATCGGATGTCTCAGCCTGTACTGCTGAAAGCTTAGTTCCTTCACTCAGACTGAGTGAGAGGGAGAAATACCAGGCCACTGGTGGGGGAAACCTGGAACCTACTCTGTGGGGATACGCCCGAATCTCGACTCGCTGGGGAGTAAGCACAATTCCGTACTCTGCGGGGATTAAAAACGCACTGGCAAACTGCCAGGGACCTGCTAAACACGGCATGTAACTCTACCGGGATAGAGATGCAACCTCGATTGCTGGAGAACAACACTGTCTGGGGGAAAAGATGAATCCATCCATATTCACAAACCTTGCCCCAAGGGTAACAACCCTGCAAAAGACAAACAGACAAGACATCCTACACAACAAGCCTATCTTGGTCATCGTCCGTGACATTGTTCAATTAATATCAAAGTTTTAGCAATTATTGGCCAAGGCCTGCAAGTTTATGTATGCAAGTTCATCAAAAACATCGAGCGTTTTTCACAAACAAAACAGTAAAAGCATTAAAACAAAGCACACAAACAAAGTACTGAATAATATATGTTTATTGATAACGGCCTGTGAATAGGCAACGTTTTTACAACAGATGCAACTCCTGAAAAGAGGAAGCTGCGCAAAAACTACAAATATACATAAAAGCAAATACAAAAGTGTACATTTTAAAAAAAAAGTACAACAATGTTGGCAATGTGGCGCAGACGAACACCATAGGTTGATTCCTCTATGACTCGCTTGACCCAGACGCTTTCCCGACGCTTCGTCTTCAGAAGAGATTGACTTGGATAAACGGCCCTCAGGTTCTCCCAATCCACTAAGCAATGAAGTTCATACGCAGACCACAGTCATTTTCTTTTCAATCCCTAACTTTTGCCTGAACCGCCCTTTCGGGTTTTCGATTCACCGGGATACCCCTTTTTGCCAAAGTCGCCTTTTCAGGTTTTCGACTCTGCGGGTTTACATCTTTTTTTCAATTTTATCCCTAATTTTTGCCCGAACCTTTTTTCCTTTTTTATGGTTCGCCAGGATGCCCCATTTTTGCTTGGACTTTTCTTTTTGTGTCCAGCAGGTCTCTTTCAAGCAAAGTATTTTTTTAACTGCGTCTGCGTTCACAGGGGATGCAAAGTCCTCACCGTCCATGGTGGATAATACTAGGGCTCCTCCAGAGAAAACCTTTCGTACAAAAAACGGACCTTCGTAATTAGGAGTCCACTTGCCCCTGTGATCTGATTACGGTGGGAGAATCTTTTTCAGCACAAGATTGCCCATCTGAAAGCTTCGAGGGCACACCTTCTTATCATAAGCTTTCTTCATCCGGCTCTGGTACAAACGACCATATGCAATTGACGCTAGCCTCTTTTCGTCCATCAAACTAAGTTGATTCAATCTGTTATTGATCCATTCCGCCTCATCAAGTTTTACGTCAACCAAAACCCTTAAAGAAGGAATCTCAACCTCTAGCGGTAGGACAACTTCCATACTGTACACTAGTGAGAAAAGAGTTGCCCTGGTTGATGTGCGTACCATCGTACGATAACCGTGCAAGGCGAAAGGTAACATTTCATGCCAATATTTGTATGTAACAACCATCTTTTGCACTATCTTTTTAATGTTCTTGTTGGCTGCTTCAACAACGTCGTTCATCTTCGGCCGATAGGGCGATGAGTTGTGATTTTCGATCTTGAAGCTCTGGTATAACTCCTTCATCATCTTATTGTTCAAATTCAAACCATTGTCAGTAATGATTCGCTCGGGAATTCCATATCTGCAGATGATGTCCTTCTTTATGAATCTTGCCACCACTTGCTTGGTCACATTAGCATACGATGCTGCCTCCACCCACTTGGTGAAGTAATCGATGGCTACCAGGATAAAACGGTGTCTGTTGGAAGAAGTGGGCTCGATCTTCCCAATCATATCGATGCCCCACATGGAGAACGACCAAGGGGATGACATTACATTCAATGGGCACGACGACACATGAATCTTATCAGCATAAATCTGGCATTTATGGCATCTCTTCGCGAATTTGAAACAATCTGACTCCATTGTTAGCCATAAATAACCAGCTCGTAGAATCTTTCGAGTCATGGCATGTCCGCCGACATGCGTGCCAAAAGTACCCTCGTGGACTTCTTCCATAAGTAAACCTGCTTCTTTTTCGTCCACACACCTGAGTAGTACCAAATCATGATTCCTCCTATACAGCACACCATCTGGGTTGAGGTAGAAGTTTGCAGACAATCTCCTAAGAGTTTTCTTATCCTAGGTCGATGCCCCTGGCGGATACTCTTGGTTCTTAAGGAAATTCTGGATGTCGTGAAACCACTGTTTACCATCGGAAGCTCCTTCAATGACAAATATGAAAGCGGGTCTGTCGAGGCGCGAGATAACAATCCTTGGCGCTTCGTTCCAAAAATTGACCTTGTACAGCAAAGACAGTGTAGCCAAAGCGTCTGCCATTTGATTCTCCGCTCTTGGCACATGGTGGAAGTCTATACAGTCAAAAAATGGTAATAGTCTTCTTGCATAATCCTTGTAAGGGATCAGATTAGGCTGTCGAGTTTCCCATTCTCCTTCGATCTGATTAACAACTAGTGTTGAATCGCCATATACATCAAGATTCTTGATCCTCAGATCAATAGCTTCTTCCAACCCCATGATACATGCTTCGTACTCGGCCTCATTATTGGTACAAGGGAAAGTTAATCTGGCAGTGAAAGGGATATGAGTTCCATGGGGAGTTGTGATAATTGCCATAATTCCACTACCATACGAATTAACTGCACCATCGAATATCATCTGCCATTGAGATCCCCTCTCTGTTCCTTCAGTGGGTAATGGCTCATCACGATCTTTTGCTTTCAAATACATAATGTCTTCATCCAGAAATTCAAATCTCATCGGTTGGTAATCATCAATTGGTTGTTCAGCAAGGTATTCTGACAGAACACTCCCTTTAATGGCTTTCTGGGAAACGTACTGGATGTCGTACTCTGTCAATACCATTTTCCATCTGGCAATCCTTCCAGAAAGTGCCTGCTTTTCAAAGATATATTTAATCGGATCCGTCTTCAAAATTAGCATGGTTGTATGATTGAGCATGTATTGTCTTAGACGTTTGGCCGCCCAAGCGAGTGCGCAACACATTTTTTCAAGCATGGAGTAGCGGGACTCACAATCTGTGAACTTTTTACTCAAGTAATAAATCGCATGCTCTTTCCTTCCTGTCTCGTCGTGTTGACCAAGAACACAACCCATACTATTCTCCAGAACCGTTAAATACATGATTAATGATCTTCCAGCCACTGAGGGTATCAGTATTGAAGGCTCCTGCAAGTATTGTTTTATCTTGTCGAATGCTCTTTGACAATTTTCGTTCCAGACCACCGCCTGATCTCTCTTTAACAGCTTAAACATTGGTTCACACGTGGCCGTTAGATGAGATATGAACCGAGCGATGTAGTTCAATCTCCCTAAGAAACCACAGACCTCTTTTTCAGTCTTCGGTGCTGGCATTTCTTGAATAGCTCTTAATTTTGCAGGATCTACCTTGATTCCTTTTCTGCTGACAATAAACCCCAATAGCTTTCCGGACCGAACTCCGAAAGTGCACTTATTTGGATTCAACCTTAATTTGAACTTCCTCAGCCTCTCAAATAGCTCCAATAGATTGGCCAGATGTTCTTCCTTCGTCTGGGACTTCGTGATCATGTCATCAACATAAACCTCGATCTCATGATGAATCATATCATGAAACAAAGTTACCATTGCCCGCTGATAAGTTGCCCCTGCGTTTTTCAACCCAAACGGCATCACCTTATAGAAAAATGTTTCCTACGGTGTAATGAATGTTGTCTTCTCCATGTCCTCTGATGCCATTTTTATCTGATTATAACCGGAGAAGCCATCCATGAAAGAAAACACTGAGAATTGAGCCGTATTGTCAACCAATACGTCAATGTGGGGGAGCGGGAAATCATCTTTTGGGCTCGCCCTATTCAAGTCTCTATAATCAACGTACATTCGTACCTTACCATCCTTCTTAGGTACAGGTACAATGTTGGCGACCCATGGAGGGTAAGTTGTCACGGCCAAAATCCAGCGTCCAACTGCTTTTGAACTTCTTCTTTGATTTTTACCGCCATGTCTGGTCTTGTCCTCCTAAGCTTCTGCTTGACGGGTGGACATTCTTCTCGAAGTGGCAATTGATGAACCACAATGTCAGTATCAAGCCCGGACATATCTTCATAAGATCAAGCAAAGGTGTCATTGTACTCTCGAAGCATCTCTATCAACCTTTGCTTGATGTCTTCTTGCAATGCGGCCCCTATCTTGACATTTCTAACAGCCTCTTCAGAACCCAAGTTGACGATCTCAATCTCTTCTTCATGAGGCAGAATGACCTTTTCTTCTTGTCTCAAGAGTCTAGCCAATTCCTCAGGCAAGTCTTCATCCTCATCAGTCTCTTCTTCAGCTTGGAATACCGGGTTATCAAAGTTGAAGCGAGTCATAGAAGATTCTTGGTCGGTGTCATCTGCAATGATATGAGACCAGCAATGAAAATGGTTAAGTGCTTCAAATGATGTGCAAACAAACACATTGCCATTTTATTGTTAAAGATAAAACAAGAAAAACAGAGATCTCAAAATTTGAATGGAAAAACGCCCTTTGATTAATAGATGAAACAATATTCAAACATAAACAAGACAAGCCCTGAAATAACAAACCACTATGCTCCGGGTAGAACATAGGGTCGTACAATAATTGAAAAACAAAGTATTACTGTTCATTGGTCACTTGGACAAATTCCTTGATGGACCAGTTGCATAGACGTTGTCCTGGAAGGCATGGCTTGATCCAAGCATCCATGTCGCAATCACTGTCTCCAGCTTTGTCCTCAGAAATGGCATTGAGCTGCTCGAAGAAGACACCTCCGCTGGTAAACCTGATCGGTCCCTCGAACTTCGGTGTACTCTGTGAAGAGGATGGGTGGTACCCCAGGCCGAATTTGTCTTGCTTTTGGGGGTTATCAATCACTTGCCCCCATCCTTGGGCTGAGCCAGCTTTTACCACAGCCTGCGCTTCTTTGAAAGAGGACATAGCCACCTCAGGCTCTTTTCTCACCACCGACGCCTTATCCTTCAAATGAACGGTTTCAAACGCTTGACACAAGGTCTCATGAATTTCCCCATCTACCTCAACATACTTGAAAGAAGACAGGTGACTAACCATGATGTCTTCTTCTCCACATATTGTCACAACACTGCCACCGACCATATATTTCAACTTCTGATGCAGAGTCGATGTGACAGCCCCAGCTGAGTGGATCCATGGCCTGCCTAACAAACAGCTATAAGCAGGATGAATGTCCATGATATAAAATACAACATTGAAAACTTCTGGGCCCACTTGGATAGGAAAGGTCAGCTCACCGAAGACAGACCTCCGAGTACCATCGAAAGCATGTACAACCAAATCACTCGGTGTACAGGTAATGCCCCTAGTATCCAGCTTCATAAGTGCCTTCTTTAGCAGCACATTCAAGGATGACCCTGTGTCAACAAGGACATGAGACATAACCACCCCTCTACATTCAACAGAAATGTGCAGCGCACAATTGTGGTTTCTGCCCCTGGGCGTTAAATCTAAATCTGTAAATCCAAGGCCATTTCCCGCGCTTACATGCCCAACAACCCCTTCAAGCTGATTTACTGATATTTCCTGAGGCACAAAAGCGGTACTCAATACTTTCATCAATGCATTTCTGTGAGCTTCGAAACTCAACAATAGCGATAATATCGAAAATTTGGAAGGTGTCTGCTGCAAATGCTCAACTATCTTGTAGTCGCTTTTGCGTATCAGCCTCATGACCTCCTCTACATCATTTTCCAAAGATCCTTTTTCACCAGAATGGGAAGTTTCTTCAACTACCATCTTACCCTTCCCTCTATCTGCTTTTTCAGCCACCACTTCGGGTGATGCAAAGACTCTGCCGCTTCGGGTAATTGCCCCTGCTCCCACAACATTCTCTGCAGACTCCACAGGAAAACTTTTCAAATCTATCTTCTGACCATTACAGTACACCTCAACCCCATAGTTCCACGGGATGGCTTTGGTGCTTTCATAAGGCACAGGTCCTGCTTTGGTAATAGTGATTGTTGGCGGCCTAGGTGGCACTGAAATAGTTATAGTCTTATATGGGATCGAGATCGTAGCGACCTCATCCCTCTCTTTATTTACTTCTTCAACAAGTTTCTTTTCTGCAGTCCGCTCAAACTGCAACGTCCCCTCGTATAATATTACTTGGATACATATTCTCAGATCAACGCATCTCTCAGGATGACTTAAGCAATTAACACAGTCCTCATTACCGTCTGGGAATACACCTCCTCCCAGCAATTTGTCCTTCACAAACTTCTATGGAGTTTTCAATTCATTCACATCCATTATCAAGTCTAAATCTTCCTCCACCAGAATAGCGCCAACCCTATCCTGCCCATGGTTTGGCATAGGGTTTTGCACGACGTTAGGTGCATCATGAGAAAAATTTATCGCTTTACTGTCAATGAGATCTTGCAGCTTGTGTTTAAAAGCCTTGCAGTCGTCAATAGAGTGACCCGGCACCCCTGAGTGAAATTTGCAACGTGCATTTGCGTCATAGCCGGGTGGGGGATCACCTATCAAAGGAGCGAGAGTCCTTTTCTGAATTAATTGCAGCTGCAATAAAGTCTGAAGCACCTGAGAGTAGGGCATTGGTGGAGTTTCAAATACTCTGTTCGGCCTGGCCCTGTTAGGATACCTCCTATAACCTTGCTGGTTTTGCTGTTGTTGCTGATACTGTCTTTGTTGTTGTTGTTGTTGTTGTGGTCGTTGCTGTTGTGGCACGGGAATAGTGACACTGGCTACTTGTTGTTGGCGATATTGATTCTTTGGCTGACCCCTTCCTCTTCCTCTAAAACTTGTCACTGAACTGACGTCACCTTCACACTTCTTGTTTCCAAATATCTTTTTTCCTCCTCCTCCAGCTGAGGGTACCTCTCACACCGGAATCTTTCCTAGCTTGATGTCGTTCTCCACCCTTTCACCAGTGATTATCAAATATGAGAAACTTCCGGACATACTGCTTATCAGTTTTTCATAGTACACCCCTGGTAAAGTAGCAACGAACATGTCCACTAGCTCCCTTTCTACCATTGGTGGCTGCACTCTAGCAGCAAGCTCTTGCCACCTCTAGGCGTATTCTTTAAAGCACTCGTTACTTCTTTGGGAAAGGTTCTGCAATTGGACTCTATTCGGTGCAAGGTCACTATTGTATTGATAGTGCCTTACAAAAGCCTCGGCAAGTTCTTTCCAACTACGGATGTTAGCGGGCTCCAGCCCCATGTACCACTCCAAAGAGGGGCCGGACAAGCTATCATGGAAAAAGTGCATCAGGAGTTTTTCATCATCCGAGTAGGCGGACATCTTTCTATAGTACGAGCGCAGGTGAACCCTCGAGCAAGTAGTGCCTTTGTACTTATCAAAGTCGGGCACTTTGAACTTGTGAGGCACTCTCAATCCTGGGATCAGCCCCAGGTTGGACATATCTAGCCCCATGGAATTTTGGTACTCCAGAGATCGCATCTTTTCCTCAATCATTTGAATCCTTCTATCAGCCTTAGAAGGTCCTGCATCGTTTACAAACCTAGGAGTGAATATATCCTCCTGCTGATCCTCGCTCCATGTATGGTCCAAACTACCATGAATGCCACCTGTAGTATCAAAACCGAAGCCATTCCCATTTCCATTACCCCCATTAGCAAAGCCACCACGATTAAGACCTGCTGTATTCCCAGCACCAGTAGTGTGTCCATCCCCTCCAGCAGTAGGAATGACTAAAGTTGGTATTGAATTGCCCACCTGAGGGGTTTCAACCCGAGCATGGTTAGTAGCTATCCCTCCATGTAGTACCCCATCATCATCAACTCGTGTCAACAGAGGTTGCACTATAGTCTGAAGTTGAGCTTGCCCAGTAGCAACTCCTTGCATCATCTCCATCAGGTGCGCAATGCGATCCCTCATTTCTTGCATTTCCACTTGCATTTGATCCATCAGCCTTCTCTGGTTACCTCTAGTACCGTAGCGGTGAGTTGTCTGATCTGCAATCCTGAAACACTAGTGGCACAAGAAACAATATAAGGTTAACAGTTCCGATGCACCTGCAAATGCGAGAAACATGCTAAAATGAAAACATGTACATATGAAAAACAGGGAAATTTCCCCCATGATTCTAGCTTCGGAATGACAACCAAGACAACGGAGAGCCCCACAGACAAGCATAGGATAAAAACTCCTCATATATACAAACATAAGCCCACAGGCAAAGTATAAACAACAAATGAATACAAACAGAAAGGGACCTCAACCAACAAGTCTGGTGATGGTCCATACAAAAGTCTACGCTATAGAATACAAAGAAACAAATCAAACTGGGTGGCGAGACTGGAAATCATTCAACAACGCCTGCGTATCCGGATGATCTGGCCTAGTGAGTAAACCACGTATGAGCAACTTTTGCTGACTGATAGTGGACTGAAGATCCTCGACCGAGTCCTCCTTCCCAACAGCCTCCTCGAGCCTACGCCTCTTAGCACTAGCTTCCTCTCTATGCTCCTCCAAGGTTGCAAGTGCTTCATACAGTTTGCAGTCACTATGTCTTCTGAGTGCAGCTTCCTTTGAGATCTCCTCATCTTTAGCTTTGAGCTGGGCCTTCTATTTGATAATATGTGCCTTCAACTTGTCTTCATGCTGCTTGCTAGTAGCTATAGCAGCGTTCCACTATGCCTCAAACTTGGAAATTCGAGAGTAGGATTTATTCAGCTCTTCCTTTTTGGTGGCAAGAACACTGTAGGTAGCATTCAAGTCTTTGCATGTGCGCTCCCTATCACTAGTCTCCTGAGTCAAGTCTGTTCCCAACTTATTCACCAACTCTATTTGTTTTTTCAAAGAATACCTTGCTTCGTTCCTTTCACTTCTGAGCTGAGCCATCTCCCTCTCTAACTCTTCGTTTGTCTTCTGCAACTCTTCTTTTTCACGGCATACCTGATTGTACCTTTGGATATCCACTGTAGTAGGCTCCTCAATCACAGGTGGGCAAACAGGCTCCACTGAAGGATATGGCATCAAGAACTTCGTGGCCCTCTCATGAATCCAAGCCACATAGGGGTCATAAGCCTGACTGTTGCTCTTCCCTAGTAACACTTTGCCTCTCCTATGAATACTCCGCCAAGCACGCTCGAGTCTGATCAAATCATCACCCTCTAACAAACCGGTGAGGTACAAAGATTCTTGTACCTCTTCCTCCTTTGGAGCGTCCCTGAGAGCATACCCGAACTGTCGTATCAACAAAGAAAGGTTGTAGTTGACGCACCCCTTCCTTCCGACTAGGGGTACGTTAGGAAATCTGCCACAACTGTAAATAATGTCAACACCAAGCAAATCCCTATCAAACCAAATAATATCCTTAGCAGTCAAGCCCATCATCCTCTCAGACCATTCTGAGGTAGCAATAGTATCCACCAACTGGCCACTCTTAGGCATGTGACTCATCAACCACATATAAAGCAAAGGAACACAACACGAGACGTTCTTCCCCCTCCGGTTTTCATTCTTGTGGTGCACAGAATGATAAATGTCTCCTAAGAGTGTAGGGACCGGATTCCCTGAGGCTAGCAGATAGAAGGCATCCACGTCTACGAAATCAGGCAAATTTGGAAACAGAACTATACCATAAATGCAAAGTGTCAGGATATCACTAAACACAATCCAGCAGCCATTCTTGGCAAACTTTTGAGCTTTCTCAACAAGAAATGGTAACAAAAAACCATAAGTTCCTTTTCTCTCAACTAGCTTCCCCTTTAACTCTGCAGCATCCAACTGTAATATAGCAGCGAGTACAGCCAGGTCGGGCTCTGCATCTGTGTGGACAAAAGGCATCTGATCACAGATTGGCACCCCCAACATGTCAGAATACTCTTCCAAAGTAGGCGCTAAAACAAAATCTAGAAAGACAAAGCACCTCAACTGAGCATCGTAAAACTGCAAGAGAGTATAAATGCCACTGATCTCATAGGATGAGGATTTGCAAACACATCTGGCCAATCTCCCATAATCCGTTCTAAACTGCTCCATCACACTCGCTTCAGCCATAGCAATCAGACTCCTTAAAGAACTGACGTCTAGGGTCGGAAACCTTTAAGCAACTGTCCTTTTCAAAGGCTCCATGTCAAGAACGAAGAACAGGACCACTAGAATCAGGAGGGAAATATACACCTGCAATCATAAATACATGTTAATGAAGAGATGCAAATGAAAATGCAAATGCGAATGCAATGCAACAGAGGATCAAGCTTGATGTGCTGTAGCTCGAGAAGAACTGGCGCTTCGCTCTAGTACTGACAAATCACTGACATAAGAAACCCCTCGGTACCATGAACACAGGTTCACACTGTCAAGAACTGGGTAGTCTGGAGGTCATAGTTTCCTGCACAACCCACCCACTCACAGGTACGAACCTATCCATTGACAAGGTTTGGCATCCTATGCGTTCATCAGCGTCACAGACTTTCAAGAAACGATGATACGATACCCAGAAGGTGTGGCATCATCATCTCTTGAAGCGGCCTCACTTAGCTGAATCCCAAATGATCGGTTCCCAGAGTCGACAATCCTCAAATCCAAATTCCAGTCGGATCCTAAGGATCGGAAAGGAACTCGTCAAAGAGAATCTCGTCTGAGTGTGAATTTCGTAGGGAACTGTGTCTGCTAAGCTAACAGGTTCACCCACTAATCTCCACTTCTAATACTAAGTTTGTACTCAAGCCTAGGTCCGACTTCTCACTCAATGGAACTCCCCTCCCCACAGCACAACAAGTATGATACAATGTGGAAAGTAAAATGCGAAAGTAAATAAACGTAAAGCACATATATACACACACCCAAAAGAAAACACACAAGCACTAGAATTGACTCGCATAGGGGATATTCCTGTCCCTAGCAGAGTCGCCAGCTGTCGCTACTGCGAAAAAAGAGGCCGGAAATGACTAAAAGAGTCGCCACCTATCGTTATTTATCCCAAACAAGGGAAAGGAAACGATCGGAAAAAACCTGACGAAAACGGGGAAAAGACGAGGTCATCGCAACCAAGTCCTGGGTTCGGGAGTCGGTTACGCAAGGGAAAGGCATGAGCACCCCTCACGTCCGTCGTACTCGACGGGATTCACGCATGTGTTGTCTAGCTAAATAGGTGTGTAAACTATCTACGCTAAAGGCTTATGGACAAAAGAGAAAGAAAAAGAACTTACTCGGCAGAGCATCGCCGCTCTGTGCCTACGTACTCCCTCGTGCAATGGGAAAGTCAGAGTCAACGTAGTTTGCCTAACTACGGATAAAGAAGGGGGGAAGGTTGCTCGCCAAGACATCATGTCTTGTGCCTACGTACTTTCGTCTGGTACGAAAGATCAGAGCAAACGTAGTTCGGGCTAACGAGAACACAGGCTGTTCAAAATTTTTGCCCGAGTAGGGTTAACAGACAGTTCTAGCAGTTGGTGTATGCAGCTCGACCTTTGGAGACTTAGGCGTTACCGTTTGCGATAGGACTGAAAGTTAACAACACTCTTGTTTATGAAAAGAGTTCTCCTGATTAAGACCCCAAGGGGTGAAAAAGAGTTTGAGTTGTTTTTGTGTTTTTTAAGGAAGAAGTGTTTTGAATTAGAGTGTTCATAATGTATGTTGTAACAAAGTCTACGACCTAGGATCGAATGCGTCGCATATCGTCCTAAGGACGTATACTAAACACTCTAGGCAATTGAGAGGTAACCACTCAATCACCATTTCCCAAGTACAAGGCTCATGGCATAACACTCATTATATTTATTAAGTGAATTAAAGTTGTTTGAAGATGAGAAGAGAAAAGGGACAAACTAAGGGGGACTAGACCAACCCTAAAAGTTGTCATGTAGTGTACACATAAAGTTGAGTTTGAAAGGGGACTACCTAATGTTATCATGCATGGTTAGAACCTTAATGTCTATCATAACCTCTCTTTAACAAGAGAGGTTAGAAATCCTAAGGGAAGGAAGACAAAAAGAAGAAGCAATAAGAAGAAACAATGCATATGAAGAATGCAAACACAAATGCAACAAGCAAGACAAAGATGCAATGCAAGTGAGGGAGGAAATATGTGTGGGGCTGGAACCTCCACAAGCTCATCTCAACCTCAAGCCATGGTATGAATAGATTCAAGAGAAAAGGAGAAGAAGATGCATCACAAACAAGTAACAAAAACAATGAGAAAAGGTCCTCATGGATTCATTACTTTAGGTAGGCTTCAAGTTCCTCCTAAGGAGGGACCAAGCAACCTTAAGTAGTATTACAAAGTCATAGGATATAATGGGGATGAGGATAAGAGATATCAAAAGTTAAAATAAAACATCATAAGCAAATGCAGTCAACAACATCAAAGGATGCAAGCAAACACCACATATGGAAGCACAATGTGCAAACATGAAAGTATGAGATCAAATGAACAACTTATGCATAAGGTAAAGACCTATGAATTAGCACACAAGACCTATAACTAGACCCTAACATGAAACAATCAAAATTAGGTTCATCAACAATGCATAACCAAGCCTTGGAAGCAAAACAAAACAAGTACACCAGCAAAGATGCATAAACATGAAGCAACTTGCAAAATACATGAAAAATATGAAAATGCATCTAAAAATGCCAAATAAAATCTCAAAGGACCCCCAAGGTATTAGGAACCAAGGGTCAAAAGGGGAGATTGAAAATCAAAAGGGAAGTTCCTCAACAGAAGGCAAACACCAAGAGTGTCCCAAACTAAGGCAAAAATAGAGAGGGAACAAAAAGCAATTCAAACCACATGGAAACAACACCTAAAAATCATGAAAAAAATATTCAAAGATCAATAAACATGTTAACACAATGCTAAAAAAAAATTAGAAGTTTAATCCATGCCATGAGCAAGAAATAAAATCAACTAGACATCACATATTTTTCACATCTCTAAATGACAATTTAAATAGAAAATATGCAAATAAATGGAAAATGCATCAAAAAAAAGAAATTAAAAATGCACAAAATTAAAAGACATGACAAAGTATGTTCATGATCTTTTTTTAGAATTTGTAGACATTTTTTTGATATTTTTCACGAATTATAGAAGAACAAACAAATAAGAGAAATAAAATAAAACAAATAGAGAAAATAAAGTGCAGGAAAAAACCACAGCCAACGGATCTGCATACTGGTCAAGCAATCCAAGGCACCAGAGTGTGCCACCTCAATTAATGAATTGAGGTTTTGTTCATGTGTACACGAACTCAAAAGGACCACCGTAGGTCTTGTTGTGCAGCGCGTGATCAAAAAACACCAAACAGACGAACACGGTTGCGTCACATCATCATCTTCAAGCTTGGACCAAACCAGCTCGCCGGAAAATTACGCCGGTCGTCCCCTTCCTTGCTCCGGCCGTCGCGAGTTCCCACCCCCACCGTAGCTCCATCAAAACTCCACCGTTTTTCACAAACTTTAGATGAAAATTCATCTACTCGTCGCGAGGATCATGACTCCAACCTCTATTTCCATTAATTCTCAACAACAACTCCAGAAATCAAACAACAAGCAAAACGTGCAAAAAATAAAGTTCACCAAAACATAAATTAAATGGTCTAAACATCATCTACATGTTACAAGGAGTAAGAATCCATGAAAATTAAAGCAAAACAACACGAAAATTCATCAAAATGAAACAACACAACTTGGTGCTCATAAAATCAAACATCATAAACTCAAGTAAAAATAATCCAGAAATGATGTATGTAACTCAAGGATTCAAATGCAACGAAAATGGTGAAAAACCATGGCATATTAAGAGTGTAAGGTTGAAAAATAGTTTACCTAGTGGAGAGCCTCCACTGGGCCTTGAAACTGTGATGAAGCTTAACGAAAAATGCCCAGAATCACTCCATGAACTTCAATTGAGGTGTTTGAAGGCTTGATTTGGTCTGAAAGTGGTTGAATCTGAGAATTTGTTTTTGAGTTTTTCACCACTTTTTCAAAATGTGTTATTGCTGTTCATGCACGAAAATGGCCTACTTCTGCTCCAATTTTCATCTAGAATACTTATATGATGGGTTTATGATCAAATGGGGCTTTAATTCAAGCTAAACAGCTCATTTCAAAATTTCACATTTCACCACTTTTTCAAAATGTCATACACGTTTTTACCACTACACCAGCTGGTTTTTTTGATCCAAATCCACTACAAATCAGTTGTGTTGATCAAAGGAATGGGATTGGAGGCTTAGTTTTGATCCTATGGTTGATTTCCATTTTGTTACTTCAAGAGGAAGAAACCATGGAAATGGCCCATTTTGAGACTTCAAATTTCCAATGTGAAGATGGAAATGTCTTTGAATTATTATTTGCAATCAAAAAATGCACAAACTTGCCTTGAAAAAGTTTAAAATCCATTAATTCTCAATTTCTCAATTTAAGCCTCCTTTTTGAAAAATTCAAACCCCAAATTCTCAATCCAAGCTCCCACCATGACAAGAGATGATTTAGTAGTGCAAATGGCCCCATTTGAAGCAAGTTTCATGTTGAAAATATTTCCATTTGAAGTGTGCAAGTTGGTGAAATGGACCTATAATTTTATGACCTGTAATCTTACTTTCCCAAAATACCCCTGACTTGTAAACCTCATAACTTGAGTTCTACAAATCAGATGAAAGACTTCTAGTACAATTGAAAAGCTAAGATCAAGACCTACAACTTTCATGTTGACCAAAAGTTGAGAAGAAACACCCTTCTAGGTCAAAACTGGCTTGGAATTTGGTTGACTTATTTTGACCAAAATCACATACCTCTAATGACCTGTAACTTGTCTGGATCATAACTTGAGTTCTATAAATCTAATCAAGGACTTCTAGTACTCAAATTAAAGCTAAGAACATGCTCTACAAGTTCCATTTTAGCCAAAAATTAAGATGAGACTTGTATCTTGAGGTAGGTGGTCTTGAAGTCAGACACTAAATAGGGGATTTTACCCTGAGAACCCTAATTTAGTAACTTCTCACATACTTAACCCTTGATGAATTGAACTTGAAATGATGTCTCATATGTGTTAGAACAACATCCCATGACCATAGAGACTTTGAATTGAGTTTCTATCTTCTTCAATTGCACAGTTGACTGAGGATCTACCAGATGAAAACCCTAACTGCAATACTTTCAACTGTGGCTTGTTCCACTTCACACAACAACTTGAATAAGCTCCACAATGACCCTCAAGGCCCTCAATGAGCTTTCTTTACATCTCATACCCATAATCATGGCTTAACAATCTCCTGGTGCTCTTTAGTTGGTCTCCAAGTTAGGAGCTGACCCATACACATCCATCTATCCTTTCACAATACATTGACCACTTCAAGATGTCCTAATGACCATTCAAGCTTGAGTAACAACCCCTGCTTAGGCTCAAACCCCTGAGAAGACTCCTCTTGCTATGCACATCCTTTTTGACCCCCTGTTCCATGAAAAATGCTATGCAATGCAAATGCTAGAACAAAATGAAATGAAATGAAACATAAACCAAGTTAAGAAAAGGTTGAGCAAATTTTGGGGTGCAACAACAAGCATCAAAGGAAAGCAATAGATACATGGAAAGTCGTCATGTATGAAAGTAACAGATACATGAAAAATCATCATGTAATCATCAAGTACAAATCAACAAAATACAACATCAAATAAGATCCACAAACACATGGTAAAATATCATGGTATCAACAAATGCAATCAACAACATACACATGGCAAAACATAATGTGAATCATGCTAAATGAAATCAATAAACCCAAATTACATAGCAAATCATCATGTAGTCAATAGACGTCAAAGCACGATCAGACAACAAATGGAATGAGCAAGTAGACAGTACATGGCAAGATCATCATGTATCAAGGTAAATGAAATCAACAAACACAAAGTACATGACAAAGCATCATGTGATAAAACAACAAGAAATCAACAACACACACATGGAAAAGCATCATGGTGATCAACATTAGATAGGAATCAACTACTACACATTACATGGCAAGAACATCATGTATGGTAAATGATAAATGACGTCAACAAAACTACACATGGCAAAGCTTATTGTGAATCAAGCTAAAAGAAATCAACAAACATAAAGTACATGGTAAAACATCATGTATGATAAACGTCAGATGAAATTAACAAAGCACGCATGGCAAAGCATCATATGAATCAAGCTAAATGAAATCAATAAACACAAAGTACATGGCAAAGCATCATGTAATCAACATCAACAAGAGAAATCAACAAAGGTATGTGGCAATGCATGACGAATATAAAACAACAAAGGTATGTGGAAAAGCATCACAAAGATAAAACAAATAAGGTATGTGGAAAAGCATCACAAATGTAAAATAACAAGGGTACGTGGCAAAGCATCACGAATATAAAACAACAAAGGTACGTGGCAAAGCATCACAAATATAAAACAACAAAGGTACGTGGCAAATCATCACGAATATAACACAACAAAGGTACGTGGCAAAACACCATAAATATAAAACAACAAAGGTACGTGGCAAAGCATCACGAATATAAAACAACAAAGGTACGTGACAAAGCATCACGAATGTAAACACCAAAGGTGCATGACAAAGCATCACGAATATAAAACAACAAAAATATGTGGCAAAGCATCACGAATATAGTACATGGCAAGAACATCATGTAATTAATAGATAAAATTGACAACAGCACACATGGAAAAACATTATGAGAAAGCAACAACGAATCAACAGAGGTACAGTACATGGCAAGAACATCATGTGAAAGCAATAGATACATGGAAAATCATCATGTAAATAACAAGTAAAATCAATAACGTACATGGTAAAGCATCATGTATGGTAAAGAAACAAATAGAAGCAACGAGTACATGGAAAAACATCATGTAATCATCAATCAACAAGGTATATAGTATATATGGTAAAACATCATGTATGATCAAGAACAGATAAAATCAACAATGTACACATGGCGTAACATCATGTAGAAACATCAACAAATAACATCAACAAAATACACATGACAAAACATCATGGTAAAGCAATAAAGGTACCTGGCAAAGCATCATGTATCAACAAATGAAATCAGCAAGATACGCAGTTCACATGGAAAAGAATCATGTGAATCATCAACACGTAAAATCAACAACATTTCCGGCAAAGCATCATGTAATCATCAAGCATCAAACAACAAGTAAAATCGACAAGCACATGACAAAGCATCATGTGAATCATCAGGAATTAATCAAGGAAAAGCATCAAGCATTAATTGAGTAAAACAAGCTCAAAGCCTGAAAGCAAATAAGTTGCAAAATAGAATCATGCAACAAAAGAATTTTTAATCAATTTAAATATAAATATTTAATAAGATTAATTAATAATTTAATTAATCGAAATTAAATAAAATATTTAAATTAATTAATAATTAAAAACACATTTTTTGACGTTTTTTATATTATACAAATAAAAGAAAAATAACACAAATAACTAAAAAATATAACCAAAATAAAATTAAGCACGAGAGGGGTATGAACATGTACACAAGAGTGTGGACTATCAATGCACACACAAAATGAGCCCAAGGCCCATACAAAATAGAAACCAATTTAATGATACTAATAATAGCTACAAAATAAATGATAAAACAAAAGCATAAAAAAAAACCTCATATTCTTGTTCGTAGGATACCAGTAACAATAATAACACGTGCAAGATACTTCACTCTCTATTACATACCTCACCAAGGATCTCCTTCCTCAACTAACCATTATTCACATAATACTACCCTCCAACTCATAGTACCTGCAAAAACAGTAAACTCTTCTTCATCTTTCACAATAAACACACACTTTTGGAGCATCTTTCTCTTCATCTATATACTAAGACACACTTTTGCATCCTGTTTTGCATGGAATTGCATATCATTTGCATCCTTTTCATGATTCATACATACATCCAGTTTGTCCAGCAACTCATTCTAGTCGTCTTTATCTTCCAATGTCATCTGTCAGTCGTCAAGCTGATTCCTCGTCACCGATATAGGACCTGAGCTAATTTTAGATGCAGAATGCCAGAGCAAGAATAACACAATGCAGAGATCAGAATGGAGATTGATTATCTAAATTCAGGCATGACTAAGCTTACTGAGATGCTCAAAGTCCTGATTGCCAGAGGGGAGCAACCTCAAAGAATTGTTATCCAGAAGGTTTCAGGTGTTGTTATTGATCCTAAACCTGTCCATATGCCATCTTCTATATGGCCAGAGATTGGTTTACCCCACAACTACTCTCCATCTCCTTCTACTACTTCTATGATTAGTCAAATTTCCAAACCACTGTTTCAAGCTCCTGTTTTCTCCAAGCCCAGACCTGTGGTTCATACTATTGCTCAGACTATGAGTTCCCTATGAGAATCATCTTCTTGAGTATAATAGTGCTAGTGCTCAAGGTGAAGACCATGAAGAGTTTGTTGCACCTAAAGATGTCTGTGAACAATTTCAAACTATAAACAAGAGACTCAGAGCCTTGGAGGGTATTGATTTCTTTAGTATTGATGCAGATAACATATGTCGTGTTTCTGACCTTGTCATGCCTACCAAATTCAAGACTCCCGAGTTTGTGAAATACAAAGGTCATTCCTGTCCAAGAGACCATCTAGTTATGTACTTCAGAAAGATGACTGCTTACACCAACAACCAGAAGCTATTTATCCATTGCTTAAGACATCTTGAGTGGAGCTTCACTCAAGTGGTACATGAACCATGAAAAGAACGGTATCCAGTGCTTATAGGATCTTGCTAATGCCTTCATGAAGCAATACAACTATCACGATGAGAATCAGATATCAAGCTATTGATTAACTTGAATCACAAATCATTTTTCACCACCGATCTTTAATTTATCTGAGGGAAGGGAAAAAGAACAAATAACCTTAAATATACGATGCAAAGAAAAGCAAAAGAGAATCAAAGGTTCAGGGGTTGGTTATACATAGGGAAGGTGTTAGCATCCTAAGTATCTGTAGTACTCTACAAGAACCTCCTGTTTTATTGTTTTATTTTGTCTTCTAAAGGGTGAAAAGGTAAAGGAAGACCTAAGGTGTTATTTCTAAGAACGCTCGCCAAGACATCGCATCTCGTGCCTACGTATCCTAATGGGAATGGAATCAGAGCATTCGTAGTTCCCCTCACTAAGGGTAAATAAATTGGCTGGTTGGCTTTTAGGAGAAGAGATAAGTTGTCATCTTAAGGAGAATACTCAACTTAAATCACCACAAACATGTGGAAGATGGATCTTTGCTTCACATTACACTATGCCAAAAAAGACCTATAGCAGCACTTTTTTTTGGCCTTTAGCAGCGCTTAAAAGCGCTGCCTAAAGTGGCGTTGCTATAGGTAAAGGAAGCGCTTTTTTGGGGGAAAAAGGGTTGCTATAGGTCCCCCTTTAGCAGCGTTGTTTTTGGCCTTTAGCAGCCCTTTTTCTCCCCCTTTTAGCAACGCTTTTTTTCCCTTTAGCAGCGCTTTTCCTCTCTATTTTTAGCAGCGCTTTTAAAAGCGCTCTCTAAAGTCCATTTTCCTAAGACCTTTAGCAGCGCTTTCCCCCCCTTTTAGCAGCGCTTTCAAAAGCGCTCTCTTTACCACACCTATAGCAGCGCTTTTCCTTTAAAAGCGTTGTCTTTTCTCACATCATTGGTTTTTTCCCAAGATCACTTTTTTTTGGCAAAAAGCGCTGTCTTTTGTGCATATTTTTATGAAGTTTTTTTTGTTTTATACTGTTGCACAATTCTTTATAATTTATCACACAAACCTGCTTATAACAATTATATTTAACACAAACCTTTATTTCAACACTACTTAGGCCTTATATATAACCTTCTTACAATCATTGTAATTCAACACAATCCTTTATTCCAACACATAGGCCTTATATGTATATTATCATTCAACATAAACGATCCATACTTATAAAATATATTCCAAAACCGATAATGTCATAATATTCACTATACATATAATCAAAAATTACATAAGTACAGATCCTCACAACAACACAATATGACTTCGATCTAGAAGTATATCAATAAATTCCAAAACTATATACGACTTCCAGAACTATAATTATCCATTAGTATGTACAGAACATCACAACAACACAAATCTCCGATCAAAAGACATAAAGACTATATACCTTATACAATTCTCATCTCAAGAATATATTGACACCATTCCTCCTTAATTTCTTCCAATTTTTCTTTCGAGTAAGTGCCACACTTGAATTCATCAAAGTGCTACATAATATAACATAACATGCATGATTTAGTTAAAACTAATTACTTAGATGAAATACCAGTTAAATATCAAAATAAATCATATAACTTATAAATCCATACCATGTTTGGAATCTCTATTTGTCCCGAATAAATAATTTCCTTCATAAACCTCAATACAAAATAACCGCAATCAATACCATTGCACCGACGAGGACACTACACATGGAAAAAATACGAATATATATCAGGATATATAGTTTAACTAGTTTTAGCAAACAACATCACTATAATAATCAAAATTGTGAAAATATACCTGCACTCTGATCCAACTAATGTTGTTAGCCTTACTCTTTGGTACTCTTGCTTGTCTTTGTGATTGAAATATTTGTATAGCTCTAAACATAATATAAACGAATATTTATAGCAATCTCACATAATAAATAAAGATATACACAAATTATTCAGAACAATCCCATCACTTACGTATCAACCATCTTCTTCATATCAGGATATTTTGTTTGATCTCCATCCAATGAATCCAAATAATACACAAATTCTTTTATCGGATTAATCGCAACCAACAACCAGTGTCCATTGTAAAATAAGACAAAGTTTTAAATGAAAATGTTATAGATATTGTTTAAAAAGAATAATTATAATAAATGAAATTAGAATGAAATCTAACTCATGGCCAGTATTATATGGAAAAAAATATAACTTTTCTATATCCGTGGCCATAAATGCTCGGACTACATAATCTCTGACTGCATCTGGATTGTGTTCGATTAACCGTGTGTTGATACAGCTAGAAGATAAGAATGAGAACCTTTCTATCAATTGATGCGGGACCAACAACCTTTCGTACAAGAACCTTAAATAAAAACATAAACAACATTAGGATTAATATTAATTGTAATAAGCAAATAAATTGATCAATTATATATTTAATTAAAATTGATCGAAATACCTGATGTATGAATGATTAACACCGATGCCCAATTCAGAATGTTGGAAAACCTGATCCAAATCCTCTTTAGCAATTGTTTCATCATAAGCAAATCCGAAAATACCTTCCTCCATATGTATTTGACGAATGCCACCCTCCACTACATCTGTTGTGTCGACATATGTTTCAAGGGACAACCTAAATCGAGGAACAAATGCTTTTTTAGGCTCAACCTTTTTTTTTGTTGGACACCTTGCTAGGTTCAGGCATCTTATCCTTGCTGACTTTTTGCATCTGTTGAGCTTGAATCTAAAAATCATATAAGTTAGGTAATCTAAAAATTGGAGGATATAATTCAGATTTTCTATTCATATATATCAATTAATGTACCTGTTTTTTTGATGCATCTGACTCGGTTTCCCGCACAATAATCCCTTTATCTTTTAGTTTGGATTTTATAGGAGTCTAACATTAATGTGTATATATGTCAATTCAGAAAATTATGCTAAATTAATTTCAATGTAATATATATATATATATATATATATATATATATATATATATATATATATATATATATATATATATATATATATATATATATATATATATATATATATATATATATATATATATATATATATATATATATATATATATATATATATATATATATATATATATATATATATATATATATATATATATATATATATATATATATATATATATATATATATATATATATATATATATATATATATATATATATATATATATATATATATATATATATATATATATATATATATATATAATTACCTCGGGAAGTTTCTGCAGAAAATTACAATTGATACTATCTTTGTCACGAGTATCCTTAAACTCATGACCGCGCCTTTCTGACATGTATCGCTCTTTGTCCTTTTGCAATTCACGAACTTGAGCTCTCAATTCTTCCAACGACTCCGTGACTTCTTTATTGGTCGGATTTTTTCTTTGGATTCTTATATAATTTTGTTGGAGTGACACCAAACCCCTTACCCCTCTCACGACCAGTATACTCAGGAACATTTAATACTCGACTGAGTAGGCTCCTGCAATCATGGTCTTCAGATGCAGTTATAGTCTGGGATAGACTCTCCTGAAATGCAGAAAAATATCAGTGTGGATTAAAAAGCATAAATATATTATATGTTACTACAATTTTGAGTTTATGACAGAACTAATGTTATACTTACACATTGCTCAAAAACTTGTTGAACATCTTCCTGAACAACTCCATCTCTACCCACATGAGCAGCCTTCCAAAAAACATGTTCCAGAACAGATGTTGTATCACTTATCTCCTCTTATAACTACACATTGAGACAGATAATAAGTTTCACTTTTCTCGTATTTTAATTTCATCCTAATAAAGCATTTATATATACTTACTATTTTCTATTGTAAGCGTGCATATCCCAAACGCCCTTTTCTGTATGGATACGCGAGTTTTGATGCTCGTTGCCGATTTATGTCACTCACAACCTGAAAAAACAAGTTTAAGCCATATCAGAACTCATGTGAAATAAGTATATATATTATACATTGTTCATGATAAGATAAAATTACATGGAATTCTTTGGTTCTTCTCTTGGCAACAAAAGTCTCCCATTCTTCAAGTGAAATCAAATCCGCATACTTCTTTGGTCGCTCTGACTCAACAAAGTTTCCATCAGAATCTTTAAGAAACTTGTTCGTTAAAAATGCTTGAAATCCTCTAAATCTTTTTTTGGCTAATTAAAGACAATATTTTTTCCGGTTGTCATCAATATTAAAAGACCTCTGCAACTTAAACAAATTAACATACATATAGTGTATTAGTATAAATAATTTAAAGACATAACCGTCAACAAAAATAAATAATGTAAGATATGATACCTGTATCTCACTCCATATTTTTTCTTTAGCGGGTTTCAACGATGGAATTCTCCAATTATCACAAGTGATTGGAATTTGCGAGCGAACAAGTGCACCAATGTAACTTGTTAACATCGTACCGTTAGGCTCAATTAACTGATCTATTTCATTCCAATGCAGATCATATTTTACACCTTTATCTCTCACAAGAATGATTCCCTTCATAATCGTTATTCCTCTTGAAGTATCTCCTTCCACATCATGTACCGGTTCGTTTCCACCCTCTAAAGGAGTATCATGTGAGTTTTCCTCGTTGTTAGCCATAACACTTGTAATTCAAAAAAACACACTTATTAAATGAATGACAAATACATATGAAATGAAAACCATATGGTGCATGTTAGAGTTTCTTATCATACTCTTGTGAATACATGACTTTGCATGGGAGTCATATTAACTTCAACTAGTATATACTATTATTTAAAACAATTTTTTTTATATATTACCAATAGTACTAATAGTACTAAGTTTTTACCATGTTCAACTTTTTCTACTAAATCTCACTTAAAAACAATTACATTAATTAATAAGATCCTTTTTTTTGTTCTCACTAACTAATTTTTATGATTTTTTATATATATTTTAATTCATGAGCAACACCGGAAGCGGAGGCACCACCGTGTCCACCACCACAAGTGGTTCAAAAAAGACCAAAATGGTATCAACAACAAGTAATAACAACAATATGAGTCTTTGTAAGAACATTTCAAAGAATGGAGTAACATTTCTATATTGTTTCCCTACACTATCATTCTAAAATTTATACATTATCATTTCATCAAAATATGCATGTTTTAGTTCTTATACACTAATCATATAAGAGTATAAATAATGAGAACATGAAAATCAAGGTACCTTGAAAAATGGTGGGAATGGCCGAACAGAGGAGGCACGACAGACAGAGGGAGACGACGGTGGCAGAAATGATGGACAGACGGAGTGAATAAGGTTTGTCGCGAAGTTGCTGTGTTTCATTTTCAGAAAGTGTTTGTCGGATAAAAAATGAAACGACTGTCTTAAATAAAATATTTTATTAAAATAGATATCACATATAACAGTGCTTTTAAAAAAGCGCTTTCGTATGCCCCCCTAAAGCAGCGCTTTCATATGAAAGCGCTTTCGTATGCCCCCCTTTAGCAGCGCTTTCAGAAAGCACTCTCGTAGCCCGCCCCCCCCTTTTAGCAGCGCTTTTAGAAAGTACCTTCGTAGCCTCCCCCCTTTAGCAGCGCTTTCATAGCCCCCCTTTTTAACAGTGCTTTCTGGAAAGCGCTTTCTTTTGTATTACAAAATTGACACTTTTAGCAGCGCTTTTTTAGAAGCGCTTTCTTAAGTCAACAAGTTTTCCCCCCATTTTTTTTAACTCTTTAGCAGCGCTTTTTTAGAAAGCATTGTCTTTCCTGCGCTGGCAAAAATCATTTCTGGCGTAGTGTTAAGAGAAATGCTCTAACTTGGATATAGAATCGACGAGTATGCCACATACCTCTCTCAGCGAAAAAAGAATATACATCTTTCTCAACTATGTCACGGGGTAGGAGAATTACATATTGACTAAGGATGACTCATGTCTAATTCTCTCATGGGAGAAAAGGGAACCTACTTGTAGGTTGTCTAGTTAACATCCCAAGGGAACTAACTTAATTCTATGAATTTAAAATAAGATTGAAGGGGAAAGCTATCTTATTGCTATCATGCAATAATTGATCCCAATGTCTAATATTGATTCGATTTATCCAAGACAAAGTCGAATCGAGAATCTAAAGGGACTTCGAGATCCAAATCATATAGGCATGTCAAACATCCACGAGTAAATTGACAAGTAACTAATCATGGTTAATCAAAATGTTAATTTAGGTTCACTAAAAAACTAATCAATCAATTATAATTTTAAAAAATTCAATTAATCCATTAAAAATTTAATTTATCAAAATTAGGACTTTTAATTAATAATAAAACTAACAATTTAAAAAAATAAATAAATCTAAATAAATCAAAAGAGGGTAAAAAAAATATCATGAATGTGTAGCTTTTTGTAAATAAAAAAAAAAGGGGTGTGGCACCAAGTTAGACATTAATCTAAGGCCCATTAACATAAACCTTAATTTTTATCATATAATAATAATAAATAAATAAAAAGTTAAAGTTTAAAAAACAATAAAAAAATAGAAAATTATAATATATAATAAAAATAGAAAGAAAACGACACAAAGGGGCACCATCCCTTTTTTTTTTCTTTGTTTAATAACAAGATTAAAAAATAGAGCTTAATCAAATATTTTTTTTGTTGACTTTTTTAAATTTTAATATACTATCCAATGACATCTTGACATGTGTTCCTATAATAAAGTAAAATAATAATAAATGAAAACACAGTTAAATAGAGGATGTTTTATTTCAAATTCATTTTCTTCAATCTCAATGCTCTCTACCTCTCAAACCAATTTTTTTTAAAAAAACAAATTCACATAGATTTATGGTACATAATTGCAATAGTCATAAAAACAAACAAGTGATAAAATAAATTAAAGCAAGCACCCAACAAAAACAAAGAAGAGCACGAGTTACCGAAATCGAAGTGTCGCAACGACACGAGCTTGTTAAGTGGAACAGA